>CAXHLB010000162.1:0-30192 GCA_964017235.1 Sabellastarte sp. h YS-2021
GAGTGAATTTTTTTTTCAGACTTCGGAACGGTGTTTACTGCAGACATGACTAAAATTAATTCTCTTACTACCATACCATATAATATTATTGCCATATAGTGTACCCACATTTTACTATACTATACTACTCTTCTTTATTGTTGGTGGTCGTTTATAATAATCCAATACTTGCGACAAACATTTGGGCTTCTATGGTGGCACAATGTGAAGTATTTTGAGAGAGTGCACTGACCTCCTAAAGGTAAACACAGCAGCATATTGTGCCCATAAATAATGCATGCCACAACCAAAGAAATCCACTACAACGCATAGTATATTGTACTACTACTACAGTGCTACCGGAATAACTCTTAAAAGCTTTTGAGACTCAGGGAAGCAAAAAGAAAAACCAAAATGGAATTTGATTGGTCGGAAAAAATACGGTCGCGGGTTCGAATCCCGCAAAAACCAACATTTTTTCGTCGTAGAATTTATCTAAAATGGGTTAGACATTTGTCAAACATCAAAAGTAAAAGCATGTTTGCAAAAAAATCGGCGGAAAACTGTTTAGATGCCTTATTTTTACATTAATCCAATTATTCTGTCCTGCGCTCGTTTTCCGCGAAGTCGGTACATGTCTTTGCTTTGACAATTGGCTACCAAATGTGTATTTTGGGTCAATTCAGAGCGAAAAAAATCTAAATTTTATCGGGAATCGAACCCGCGACCGAATTTTTCCGACCAATCAAATTCCATTCTGGTTTTACTTTTTTCTTCCTTTAGTCTAAGTTAAGAGTTATTCCGGTAGTACTGTAGTAGAAGTAGCATTTAAATAGACTACGTAGCGTGATTAATTTCAAAACTACACTACGTACAAGTTGTTCAAGTAGAGGCAATGACCTCTCGGCAGCCATTAGATCAATTAATTGTCAAACAAATTAATGAACCCCATGTAGTAGTAGATCATTATGAACCAATTAAAAATGATTCCGTATCGGCAACTAATTTGAGTTGCTTGACCGTGAACTTTGCAAAAAAAGGCGTCTCAACTTTCGTTTTTGTTGAAGGTTTAATCGTTATAAGACCTCGTTTTCGCAAACTAAGGTCAAAAGTATTTTCCTTAAGGTGTACTTGAATCCTTGTAAATCAATCTGAATATTTAAAAAACTACTGACAATAATTACACAAAGTTGTTGGAAACAAGCTTTTAATCTATAAATCGGCCGTTTCATTTTTGACAATCTTGATTTGTTTGCAGACCCCATGTAAAAAGTCAATGAACCCCATATCAGATGGCCTTTCTTTCAAGGCTACATTCTATAACGTATTATGTCCCGTAGCTGAGAGACCAATGAGACCGCAACACATGCAAGGTGTCAAGGTTCCTTCCAATCGAGCCAATCCAACAAAAATCAATGATAATAGTAGACAGTTGGATATTACAGCAGTGCACAATTATTAAAGCAAAGTTCATGCTCCAATGAAAAGGATTTTAAAAAAATGACATAGACGTACAGTCAAAACCACGTAAAATGTTCGCGGCCACTTTGCAGCCTCCCTGGCCTTCAAGGCCAAAAAATTTTTGCGGATGCAATAATAAACTTTTTAATACCTTTCAAATCTATTAGTGACGAAAATTCATACGACCAACTTTTTATTAATGAAGTTGTGAAAATTTTCACTTTCCAATTTGACGAAAGCGTAATAAAATTTTATTTAGTAAAAGTTTTTCAGATTTTGATGAAATTTTGGTAAGTTGTGCTCAAATATCATAAAATTTTTCTGGTGGGCACGAGAAAAAAATATACTTCAATCAATTTTCCAGGAGGTAGAAAAAACTGAAAAATGGCCATTTTTGGCCTCCATTACATAAAAGTAAGCTCAATTTTCATGTCCTTGCAGTTGACATACAAAATTTTTATGAATTCACAATTTTAAATTCAAGATAATTGCAATGACCATGTGAAATTTCATAGAGATCTATTGATTAGAAGCACTTCAAAATTGAGCCTGAAAATCTATTTTTTCGCGATTTTTTTGGTTCCGTCGTGATTTTTGAGATCCATGGGTGCTGTACCTCAGAACTGGTTGATCCCACAAAAATTTCATATAAAACAAAGTTGTAGAGTTTCAAAAATTAAAATAATAATGTGCCTTTGGTCTGTGGCCTTGAAGGCCAGGAAGGCTGCAAAGTGGCCGCGAACATTTTACATGGTTTGGACTGTAATTCTGAAAAAGCTTGCCTTTTAGTAAGCTCTTTAAATTCCAACATTCTTGAGATTATTTACACAAACGTTTTCTTTGTAAAGTCCTCGCAAATATTTTTAGAGTAGTATTGTCTTTCTACTAACAACACTGCTTACTACTACAAGGGAGAGAAGATAATGGCATTTAAAGCGAATTAGAAAGTTTTCCAAATTAATTAAAGCATGCTATAGAATTTGAAGGCTACTATAAATATAGACGTGGCCATTTAAGGTTAGGAACTGTACCTACTTTACTATAGTATATACAAGCTTTAAAAACGTTTTGGCGGTAAGCAAATATGTTAAAAACTGTAATACGCAAGAATCCCTGGAAAGAACCGTATAAAAGAGAAGCTCAATTCATAGAGGCGACCCAAGTGTAGTACGTACTACATAGTAAAGAACAAAATTGCAATCAACCTCCGATAACCTTTCCGTAGGGATTTCTGTTCATGGTGAAATGGCAAGTACTTCGTTTGCTCAACCATATGGTTCTTGAAATATAAAGACCACATATGTGCACATTCTGTTAATACATACTTCCTCCCCGGCAGATAAAAAGTACGGTTCGACTTTGCCAACGAAATAAAAATCGGAGACGTCAGATACAAACATTTGACCAAAATAACAATTAAAGTACAACTCTTTTGACGTTTACCATATGAAATGTAACTCTACTCAAAAACGAACCGTTTATGAGGTATCAGCGATTCAAAAAAGCTGGTCGAGTAGCAAAAAGCCAGTTTTTAGAAAAAAAGTGTGCAAAAATAGCTTAATCTTAATCTTAATATAAATAAATTAGGAGTGGCTTTTTTCAACAAAGTCAAACATATCTCAGGAACCAAGCATCAAACATAGGCTTATTATACCAATAGACCAAGGTCTGGTGACTCCGGATGTTCAAGTTAGGACCTTTTTACAATCAAGGTCAGATTTGACCTCTAAAAATGGCCTTGAAAATCCATTTTTTTAGGGTACACCTTGAGACTTTCAGATGCTCATCATATTTATTTAGTGAATCACTTAATAAAAAATGAATCGTAGATATTTGGTTCTGGACAGGCTTCGGCGCTCTGACCCCTTTTAATGTTTGAGCCTGTTTAAACTTGCTTCCAAATCTTTTTCACCTTCAAAAATGTTAGATCAATGAGGACTCATTGTGTACCAAGCATACTATTAATTGCAAAAATGTCATTTGAACTGTTCTAGGAACAGGGTTACCATCTCGTAAGAAAATAAAAACAGATTTTCCAGGAAAAAGTACCTTTTTTGAATTGCCGATTACTCAGAAACGGTTCATTTTTGAGGAAAGTTATATTTCAAATGGTAAACGACAAAAGACTTGTACTTTAATTGTTATTTAAGTCATTTTATCGTATCTGACGTTTCCGGGTTTTTAATTCGTCGTCAAAATCGACCGGATATTTTATCTGCCGGTGAGGAAGTAAGTAATAAGAAGGCAAAAGTTTTAAAAATGAAAACTTTTTGTTATCCTTTTAATCTTTTGGGGCATCGTTTTGGTTAGCAGTTTTACCTTAAGGCCTTGAAAAAGATGCAACAACATGCATGGCCTTCCTTTTATATGTCTCACTATTCTTAATTGCTATACCACTGCATTTACGAATTACGTATTGACATTAATTTGATGAAATTATTCTCTCTCTCTCTCTCTTTATAAAGTGCATTCATCATGAACAGTATAAAGCAACCGACTATTTCGTAACTATAGTACAAAGTAAACATTTGCTCACGATGATGTAATGATCAGGACGCACGTAAAGAGGGAGCAGAGACGCAAAGGTTACCAGTCACGTACCGACAATAAAAAGCTTCCTTACGTGGAGTTAACTGGAGATGCTGCTGTACAAAAGCAGCAATCAGTCAAATTGAATTTAGGGGCTACAACCAGCCCAAGAAAAAAGGTTAGAAAGCCAACAGCCACGGAGATAGCAATACAATGTGTATACTCAGATGCGGTTGCTATACACGAATTGATGCTGGGATACCGAAACGACAACAATACTTAGTATAACTCTCTCTCTCCTCTTCTACTTCACTTTGCTCTTTGCTTTCACAATTCACATCCTCGACACTGAGAGCAATAAAAGTTGACTTCACATTTTGAAACTGGAAACGAATTAGATTTTGTCTGGTCACGAAAGTTTTCAATTAGGGGCACACGGTGGCCTTGTTGCACCGAGTTTTGCCCCTTCACCTCATGGCATGTTCCTTTGCCATTTTCTTTGATCTTTAAAATTGCGGAGTATTCCCATGAGAGAAGCGCAATATAATTTAAATTGCAAAATATATCTGGTGAATGCGAATGTCACTGTAGAAACGTACCGTTTCGCTAGGCATAAACTCCAGAAACTGACTGAAAAACCTTGCATATGCCTTCCCCTCCTGATCCTTACGTAAAAGTATAATACATTTGTTTCGGGAGCCTTCCAAACATAAATTAGGATCAAGGAAGTGCACGCAGAGTTGTATGCCACAAAATGCAACACATTCACCCTGCCATTAGTAGGAAGTCTCGAACATGTTAATTGAGAGAAAGCTTTGAAAATATGTCGCAAGGAAAATGAATGTATGAGGCCAAAATATAGGTCAAGACAATTTTTTTACAATCAATATAATAATAATGGGGCATGTGAGTGCACAATGGTTTCACGACTAATTGTGACAGCCCGCGTGGAGAAAAGGGGGGTTTAATGGCGTGGTCTATAACCACAAACGATCAAAAATGAAAATTACTACTATACTTCCGTGACAAACCCAGGCCAGATTTTACGACAATTTGCCGAAGAGATTTCCGTTTAAATGTCGAATCACGACTTTCGTCAGGTTTTTGTTCAGAGCTCTTCCTTTAATCTAAAAATAGAAACATTTGAGCGCAAAGCAGACGTTGTCAAATGCATCGAAAGCTGAAGTGAAAGGTTGAAGGCCGATTTGGCAAATGTTGCATTTTCAATCTGGAAACCAAAGAGTCTAACTTTTCTATCCCTCTGCAAACGTATATATGTATATAGTAGTGTATGTAGCAATTGTAGCATTAACCGTTAAAGGTCACTGATAGAGCTAACTTTTATCAGATAGTACGAAGCTCTGCAGAGAGAGAAAGGAGACCAATTTTTCGTGGAGAAGACGTTGCACAAGAGCATTTGTTGTTGCATAGTACTGCCTTACTTTTTGTCGTTCTCCTCTTTCCACGACAAGGAGATGCACTTCGCTCAAATTGATGTAGTTTTATTATCGTAGGGATCATCAATTTGATTTCGAATTTAATTAGTAGGAGTTTTTGAGATTTGGTCACTTTTTTTAATAAGATAGAAACGTACAAATATAGTACTTAGCTACTACAGTAAAAGTAAATTACTTAGGAAGTTTTAAAAGTCTTTCAGATCAGTAAGAGTAGCAACAAGCATCCATTTTGTTAATGCAATTAATCAACGTCAAACGCATTGCAAAGCAATTAATTTTTAAATAGACGGAAAGGCATTGAGAAGCTGCAGCTTCTACTATAACTCTTATAGTAATATTGCTGCATCATTCGATATGTACTACTTCAATAGTAACAAAGACTTTTCTATCCGGATCATATTTCCAGATCTTTCATCCAGTTGAATCAGATTGCAAGATTCAAACAGTCAAATATGTTTTCCAAGAAGAACCCCTTCCCGTAGTAGATTGGTTACAGAAGTGACATAGCACAAGCAGTAAATTCTTACAAGTTTTCTTAACAGTAATCCAATTAGCTTTTCCAAAGGCGAAAAGTTAGGAGGAAAATCCAATGAAAAATACAGAACTTCAACACGTACTGCGTATACGTATGTACTACGTAGTATGTAAAGTACACAAATGGTGTAAAGTGAGGCTTTTATACAGCAGTTACAAGATGGCGACCAACATCTTGATGAAATTGCTTTAAACAGTCATCATTACCCAAATTTCGTGCAAATTGTCTACCCTAAGCTGCATTATTTTCCAGCCAATTGAAAAATGCCTTCAGACATTGCCACTTGTTCGCTTGCTTTCAAGCAGGTAGAGGTAAAAGGAAGAAATTGCCAGAACTCAATCCAAAAATATGCGGTTCCTTGCAGGGCAAAAAATGACTCTTGTTTAATACCAATGACTGATTTCTTGCTGTCTTGGGCTCATCATGCTCATATGTAACTCAAACTTTGACCGCCCACACTCTATCGTTATGTATGAACCGTTGTTGCTTCACGTATATACGATCACCATGACGATCTCTGACCACATTTGGCTTTCTATAGCAGATATATACCAGTCAGTGATGATGCTCCTCCTTCGTCTCATCACAGTTATCACTTCTGTGTTGGTTACTGGTAAGACTTTGCTTCATATTTTGCCAACCATTACTGATAAGATACTACATTAGGGTCTCATGGACTGGATTGCTTCGCTTGCACTTCGACGTCTCTGGACGGCCACCGGAAATGTGAGGACCCTTTGATTCCAGACTTTATCGAGCCATTTAAAGACTGCAAGGTGCCAGTTCCCATCTACGTCAACACCACTCACGTCGACGGCGGTTTGAGCGAATCAAACAATCAAATGGTGTACGGAGAAGTGGACGGAAACTACTGCTTAAAGATCATCGGAACGATCGGAGGTAGATTCCTATTTTGATTTGAAAACCGGACCGCTGGCTCTTTCAAGCAATAGAGGCATCGTACAGATTAATGACGTAAGCTGCTTTGTTGTAGACGACGACGAAAATCGGACCTCGGCGGTGATTCGCACTTGTATTGTGGAGGATATGGACTCGAGATGCGGCGTGTTCCGTTTCAGATCAAAGGAGATCCGCGGATGCATGTTAACTTGCAACAGTGACTTGTGCAACGGAAGCGCGAAAATTGCACTAAATATGTTCGCTCTCATGTTTATTTCCTTTTTTCATGTAAATTCCGCAAAAAGGAGAGAAAGTCTTTAGAAGAAAAAAAAAAGTTCCTTCGAGTGATTCTAAAACATTATGCATTTTTAAAACTTCAATTTGAGAATCTTTCCCAGTCTTTGCTTGGCGGTTCCTTTCTTGGTTTTGACGACAGAGGAGCTACTGCTGCTACTGGCTTTTTGAACTGGAGTCGATAAAGGTTTGCTATTTAAACTGGATGAAAGAGAAGAAGGCACTAAGACTGACCCAGCACTCAAGGGCTTGGATTTGATAACAACGGGGGCTGTTTTCGGTGAAGAGATGGGGAGCAATTTGCCGGATTTCTTCCGGCGCTCGGCCGCCATTTTGAGTCCCATTTCGACGGCGGCCACTTTTTTGGCCTTATCACGTGACGGCCTCTCGCCCTTTGATGCCGCCACACCTCGGACCTTGGCCTTCGGACACCACGCCCCGTCATCCTTGGAGCCAGTCGTCCTTCCGATGTCGAGTTCGTCGTCTGACAAGTCCAACGAAGGATAGACGTAGTCGTCGTCTTGGTGGACCTTGGTCATCTGTTCGTCCATCAAATTTGAAGAAGTAGACCGGTTGGACTTCTTAACGGGTGGGGTTGAACTTTGCTCTTGACTTCTGCCGAACATTTTAAGCTTCAGTTTGATTGGACCTTCTAATCTAGTTCTGTGTTTCTCTTCGTTAATCACCAGGTCGTCTTCGTTGTCGGAAAATCCGGCCAGCGCATCGTCCAGCGCCGAATTCAGCTCTTTCATTTTTGGCGGGGACGCCAGCTTGCTATTGCGATTGCTCAAGAGCTGTCGGACAGAATCACGGTCCGTCAAGTCGTAATCTGTCGGCGGAATGGGTCTGGATGGTAACTTTAATTTGATTCGAGAAGGTTCCTGTTTCATCTCTTTTTTGACCTCTTTGATTTTCGGGACTTTTTTCGGTGTTGAAACTTTGGTTTTTATTTTTTTCGGCAGAGGTGCCGGCGGTGACGGCGCCGGCGGTTCAACCTTAATCGAAGCCTTCTTGACCTGTTTCTTCTTACCCGGAGATCTGTTGGCCGCCGCCGTCACACTGGCGAAAGCATCCTTGGATGAAATATCGATGAAATCGTCGTTGAGTTCTTTTCTCAGTCTCTTCCGTTTGGATTCTCGCTCCGGTTTAGGAGGATTGCAGCGCATCTGGATCCGTTCGGCAAAACGGACCTCCTTGTTTAAGTCGCGCACAAGTCGCAAGGGATCGATAACATTGGGACAAGGTTTGTTGTCCAGGTCTTGAAGCCACGACTTGAGGGTTATAACCAAAGACTTGATCCCACCGAGCAAATGCTCCGGGCACAGCGTCGAGTCGCTGTTCAAGTCGCTCAAGTCGCTCTTCAGCTTCTGAGCAGCAAGCCAATTGACGGCTTCGAAAGACGGGAAACGGAACTTGTTTGGCGTTTTGATCCTCTCTTCCAGTTCGTATACCCTGAAAATGGCCAAAATTGTAATGTATTCCCCTTTAAGAGTTAATCCAAAAAAAATATTACTTTAACTGAAGTTGGATGTTGAGTGAATGTAAAAAGTTTCCGCCAAAAACTAACGAGTCTTGGGTGGTCAAAACAGCATGAATCCAACCGGTGGGAATGAGCACAGTCTCTCCTTCACGAACAACTAACTTGTGGCATTTGTCAACCATGTCACCGAGGAACGTCTCGGAGTGAGTCGAAAGTCTGTGCCATCGTTCGTACAAAGACATGTTGGTAGGCGTAGGTTGTATTAAGGTAAAAAACCTTCTCCCCTTTGAAGATGTGGTACCAAACCGAAGTCCCTCCGAAGTCGATATGAAAGTCTGAAAGGCGACGATTTCAAGCATATATAAATAGAGACTACTATGCAATAACCCACCTGTAAATGCGTTCTTCATACTCATGATGCAGTATTTTTGGACTTGCGGTGGTGACGATGACCAAACAGCATTTTGTGGCCAAACGTTGTTCACCCAACACAACTTTCGGGCGACCAACGGAGGTTGGACCTTTTCGCCCATCGGTTGACTGGAAACTTCGAGACTTAAACAATTTAATGGGGAGTTTCGTTCGTTTTCTGGGAGTTTGAAGGCGTCACAAAACTCCCGGACATCCATCAAAGTCGTGTCTTGCGAGTACACGTCAATGACGTCGATTTGGAACTCGTTGTCGAGATGATCGGGAACGTCTTGGATGCCGAACTCGGGTTCTGGCAACAGCAAACCCAGCCCTTCAGGTTCGCCAACGACGATCGGCTTAGAAAAGCCCATTTGATTTAGGAACGGTAGTGTCAGTGCCCCACCGTGGTCGACAAAGGCCGTCACTTCGTCATTGGCGTCCGGAATGAGACGGTTGCGCAGTAATTCCTCAACAAAGTCTTTCGTTCCAATTTGTTTGGGCAGCTTGGCAGCGTTGATTTCCGTCCTATTGTAACGATGACTGTTGGTGATCGGCTTGGAAATACTTGGTCCGCACAACAAAGAACATTTCGGACAGTGATACTTGTCTATGGTTTGCACGGCAATGTTGCCCAAACGCAAGCAACTGGCGTGAAACCAGACGTGACAAATGTCGCATTCGATTTGTAAATTCGGGTCTCGTTCCGACTCGGCTCCCTCCAATTTTTCGGTGGAAGGAAGACCACAAATACAGCGACCCCATTCTTCCACTTCCTGGCCCCCGTGAGAACCCAATCCACTTCCGGACATGACCGGTTCCATCCCGATTTCAGGGCGCAATCTTCTCACTCGGCTACAGTTTTATGCCGTTTCAAAACACATCGAACCCTTTCCTTGTGCATGGTCCGATCCGGCCTGTCGACATGGAAACATAGTTTGTGACGTCAGTTTCTAATGCAGTAACAGAAGCTTCATTGAAGTGCTTGAACCTTTGAATGCTTGTTTCAACCCTCTTTTGAAATAATCTTGACTTGATCTCAGATAAACTTCACACGACAAACATTTTTGGAATATGACGTCAGAACGATGACAATGAACTGTTGCGTAACTTTTTTCAAGCAGAATATGGAAATCTTGAGTAAGTGTGAATCTTTTTGGTCGTTTCTGCACGAACTTTGCATGAAACGGATCGGAATTTGGGCCCGATTTCAACAAATGCAGCAACGAAATTTCAGGCTAACTCCATGCGAAGCCCTATAGTTCACGAAATCATCCTCCCGGAACTTGGACAAACCTCACCGAAACCTCACAAAACCTCTCAATTGCTCCCGCGCACTTCTCAGTCCAGAAAAATCATAACAGTCATGTCCGGAAATGTTCCTGAGGCCAATAAATCAACTGACACGGTTGTTAAGGGAAACGAAACCGAAGATGTTGTACCGTCGACTTCATCAGTGTCGGAAACGGTGGTGAAGCCTGACGAAAAACCAGAGGATGACGGCGTTACGATGGTAGATGTTCTTCAGGACGAACACGAGCTGGAGGAAGATGCCAAGGCTGTCTTGGGTGCAGCAGATGACAAGAACTGCACTTATTACCAAGGTATGCCCTTTCAAATCCCTCAAAAATGTGCCGAATTTCAATGCCTTTTTCAGGGTCGATGAATCGCCAGGCCCTTTATGCCTGTTTGTCCTGCTGCCCGCCAAAATCGCCCAATTTCAAACCGGCTGGAGTCTGTCTGGCTTGCACTTATCATTGTCACGAAGGGCACGAAATCGTAGAATTGTACACCAAGCGAAACTTTCGTTGTGATTGCGGAAACTCCAGATTTACAGGGCAAAAATGTAAGCTGGTTGAAGACAAAGTAGCCGAAAATCCCGATAACCGGTAAGCATCACGGCTTGACGAAGCATAGAATGCAGCTGTGACACTGTCTTTGTTGCAGGTACAATCAGAATTTCAGTGGAGTATATTGTATTTGCCATCGTCCGTATCCGGATCCGGAAGACTCTGTACCAGATTCGATGATTCAATGCATTTTATGTGAGGATTGGTTTCATGGACGGCATTTGACCAAAGGTCCCGGGACCGATATTCCCAGTGACGACTCGTACTCAGAGATGATTTGCCAACTTTGCAACGAAAAATTCCACGATTCCTTCCTGTTTGCTTACAAGGGTTACTCCGTATCAAAATTAACCAAAGACGAAGACTCCAAAGTTGACGTGACGAAGGAGGAAGAAGTGGCCGTGAAAAAGGAAGAAGTGGCCGCGAAGGAGTCGGTCGTCAAGAGTGATGAAGATTGCATTTTGAAAAAGAACATCAGCCTGAAAAATGGCGAAAAATTAGCCTTGTTCATGGTTGCCGATTGGAGAAAAGAACTTTGCCAATGCAAAGAATGCGCCAAGTTGTACCTTGAACTTGACGTACAGTTTCTTACGAGCGAAGAGGACACGGTGCACCACTACGAAGACAAAGCGAAGAATTCAGGTAATTTCGCATATTTTCTTTATCGAGCATCGTTTTTTTTTTCTGCAAAACTGCAACTTCATCAATTTTCGTCGGGATCTTTAGTTTGTTTGCTTAATGGCATTTGTTTAGCCCTCGTCGCCATTTGTTTTAACATTTTACGAGTTTATTGTGTCGTCTAATGAATGAGGTGATAATTCCTACAAAAACCTTGCAGGCGGATCTCAATATGAAGAAGGGATGAAAGCTCTATCAGAAATGGATCGTATTAAACAAATGGAAGCTATTCAAGGCTATAACGCTATGAAATCCAACCTTATGGAGTATTTGAAGAAATTCGCTCAAAACGGCAAGGTCGTAAGGCAGGAAGACATACAAGAATTTTTCGAAAAAATGAGCGCCAATAAGCGACAACGCGTGGAGATTCCAAAGTTTTGTAAGTAACTCCAGATCTGTATTATGACGAAATCACGAACATATAAACTTACAATAAGATTAACTGAAGGTATTTATTTCTTTAAAATGAGTGAAAGATAAAGTCAAGAATATCACTCGCCACCGCTGGGTTTCGTTTTAAGGTAAAATGCACGTTGTTAGGAACTACTGAACAGTGGCGGTTTGCTGTGGTTGGTTTCTACGTAATCCAGGATCTGATGTGGTCGATGTAACCTTTGACGATTCAGACTCAGCCTTTTTAGCCTTGGCTTCCTCCTCGGCCTTGGCTTGAAGCTTGACCCATGTGTCTCCCAGTGCCTTGGCAAAGTGATCTTCGACTAAAATTTAAAAAATGGGGTTTTTTTCTCGAACTCTTTTTAAAAAAATCGTGAAAGCGCGCACCTGTATAGCCTTCTGTATCCATGTCGTCGTGAAATGCTTTGACGGGATCAGGGTCTCCAGCCGACTTGGGGGAGACCTTGGTTGAGGATGAGGCTGATGAGGTGGGCGACATCGACGAAACGGATCTCGCAGGCGGCGAGGCTGGTGCCGGCTCCTCAGACTTCTTAAATAGAGATCTATATTTTTGATCACCCAGAGACCGTCGGAAATGTTCGTCCAACAAAGGATCAGCACTGGAGTCTGTGACAAAAAAATAGGTCATTTAAAACCATAATGTCTACTCAATCTAATCGAAACTACCTGTAATGATGGTAATTTCTCTGATGGGTCTGTCGTCGTCGTTACGGGGTGCCGCCTTCTTGTTCCGACGCTTGATGGGGTCCTTGGTCGTCGTGGAGACGTCAGGGCTGAGCAGTGGTTTAAACATCAGCTCCTTTTTCTGAGAAGGGGGCGACGGATAGGAGCATTTTACCGTGGCCTCGCTGTAACTTGGTGGAGGTGGCAAGGACGCATCAGCCTTGGTCGGTGTTGTTGACGAGATAGGTGGTGACTGACTGACGGGATAGGGCGGTGGTGGGGGCCGCAACACAGGCACGTAGGCAGGTGGCGGCGGCGCCAGGGGCAAGTGCTCGGTTCGAGGTCTAAGCGGTGTGTACTTGTAAGCCGGTGGCGAAGGACTTCTCCTTCTAATACTCATGTCAATGGGACCTTCTTCGGTCTCCTCATCGACCACGTCAACGTTGACGTCTTCTTCTGTCTGGATGATATGCTGTTGAGGGGGAAAACGATACGCTCGGGAATCATGGCCTCCGGTGTCGGAGGACTGGGCGTTCTTTGGACTGCAGCCTGGGCCGTCGTCTCCGACAAGGAGCTCTGTCGCTGCAGCTTGACCGTTCTCGCCTGATCAGCGGCAAGCATGTAATCGGGTGTCGCACTTTTGCGGAATTTCGGGTGCCGCTCCTTGAAAGAAGGACTTCTTTCGCAGCCTGAAATCAAAACGTTAGAGCAAACATTGCACTTGCAAACGTCGAACGCAATTTTACCTTTGTTTGCTGAAGACGTTTCTTGATGATCCATGGGTTCAGAATCTGATGAGACTTCCGATTTTTCGACCATAGTTGCTACCCTTGATAAGACGTCTAAACCTGACTCCGATATCTGTGCTATCGACATAACCTAAAAACAGAAGTCACGAACGTCTAAATCAAGCCGTAAAACTTACGAGAATTTCAACAGTCGCTGTTCAACAATATGCAAAGGAATGAGAAAGTCTTAAAATATCTCTGGAACCTTTGGTATTTTCCACACTGGCTTTCTCTCAGCTCTCAACTGGGACACAAATACCAGCACGAAAGCACAGTGAGAGAGGAGGAAAGAGCACACAGCCTATGTACTAGGCCACATCGTCTTTCCACTTTTGTTCGATAGCAAGTTTGCTCACTCAAAAACGGAATCTACAACTTCTCCCGATTCCGGAATGGTGTATAACATGTAAATCCGTTTAAGTTTGACCCCCCACATTTTCATTTTAAGATTCCGTCCTTATTTTTGCCCTTAGATCAAATGTTTGGCCAAAATTCTTGTCTTTTTGACATAAAAACCAAACTGATTTGCCTAAAAACAGAAACCTCAAATTATGAGGATTCCAAAATGGTACAGTATGTGCCGATCGGTGAAAAATTACTCCCAAAATATCGATTTTTGTGAATGCACTTCTTTGATTCAAACAAAAGCGTTTTTAAAAATATTTTCCGTATTTTCGCGCAATTCTTTAAAACCCTCGAAACACTACTGTTTTTAAAACCGGATTGCCTTGTTTGTTTGTCTTATTGCTCGAGAACGGCTCACTTCACAGCCATAATTGCTAAATATGAAATGTAACCAAGAATTGGAACTTTAAATGTTGATAAAATAATTTTTTTGTAACTCTATCCGTTTGGTCGTAATATTGCAGTAAAGTTGATCGTAATATGCTTCGCAAGAAAGGAGTTGAAGCATGGCAAAGTGGTATCACAAAAATGAAAATGTGGGGGGTCAAACTTGAACGGATCGACATGTTATGCACCATTCCGGAATCGTGAGAAGTTGTACATTCCGTTTTTGAGTGAGCAAACTTGCTATCGAACAAAAGTGGAAAGACGATGTGCCCTACTATGTACTAACTGGGCTTCATGTAAAACCATTGCACTGTCAGTTTCGTTTGACTCCACGATTACCTAATGAATGCAGTCTGCTTACATTTTACTTAAAGGGCAAGGCATCCAATGTCCCATGTTTTTAGCAGTAAAATGAATGGTGTTTTGCTTTTTCTAATATTTCAAAGACTAGACATGGCGCTTGCAAGTCGCAACAATGTTGTATTTTTAGCCATGCATTGGCGATTCATCTTCACAATTTTTGATTACTAAGGTTTCAGGCAAAAATATTCCACATTTTGAACAAACAACAATTGACACTCTTTCAAAGAACTTCAGCTGAAACACAACTGTACAAGCTACAAAATAGCTTCGAGACAGATTTTCATGCATCCGGCAGATGGCGCTAGCAAATGGAATGGGTTAAATTTCATCCTTTTGCTCAACGAAATCGTCTCCCGCAAGGGGCAGAAATAGCAATCCTTGTAAAACGTGTAATTGTGAGGGTGGAATTTATGATGGTCTAAAGAAAATGGTACAGTTCTAACAGATACAGTCTGTACAGGAAAGAAATTATCATGGATCGAATCTTACACTTCCTGTTAAACATGATAGTATGTATTGAAAAAAAGCAGGCATCAGTAATAGAGTTGCAATGGAGGGGGTTAGCAGCACAGTTTTGGGTTTGTATGAATGGGAATATGCTGTAAATGCTACTACTACTACTCTGTACACCTTGCTGGCTGTGTGTTACAGTATGATGATCAGCGTGCTACACAGCAATCCTGTGTGTATACTTCTTCTTGCACCAAGATGTACTACAGAAAATCTGCATTCCTTTCTGGTCGCTCATCATTTATGCATCCTTATTTTGCAAATGTTGAGCTAAGCAAGACTTGAAATAGTTTTTACCATCAAGGCTGACAAGTCCTATATGTTCTAGTGAGTATTAAAGTGTCACTCACTGTGAAATGTTTAGTACCTTGGTCAACAAACAAAAATACTTACAAGTCACTGAATGTATTGATGAGTTTTCTGATGGTAACTTCTTAAGTCAATGTATCAGTCTTGTGTTTAGTTCACATTAATTATGCATGATATTTTCAGATGTGTATAGATACATGGAGCAGAGATTGGAACCTATGCACTGAGTTCAAAGTCTAAGTTGTAACTAAAGTCTGCAGTGAACATTCATTGAGGGAGTTTGACTGATAATTTTCAAACCCCCTTTGAGTCACCTCCAACCCTCCCCTCTCAGCCTATTCCCCTGGATTTTATAACATAAGTAGACGGGGTCCATGGAATGTGATCATCGCACGCCACACCACCGTACCGCTGAAATTCCTTTACCGCGGGAGCGTCGCTTCATCTATTAGCCCTCTGTCAATGGGAGAAAGAAAGGAATAGCCGTTGAAAACGAGCGTTCACAGCGCCTTAGATAGCGGCGGAAAAGGGAACTAATGTTGGCATGCGGACTAATAAAAAAGGTGAAAAGAAAGGAAAAAAGTGCTCACAAGAAGAAGGAATTTTTGACTTAAAGCTCCAAATTTTGGCGTGCACCTTACAATCTACATTCCAACCCCCAAATATCTTTCCTCCCCAGAATAAAAAAACTGTTGATATTTAGAGGAGGCCAGGAGAAAAAAATTGCGCATTCTTGGCCAATAAAATGTTGCATTTATTTCTCTTTCTTGCCAAAGTTCTTAGGTGATACTCTCAGGAATGTATAGTCTGTAGAATCACAGAGCACCAAGTAATGAGCCATGGCTGAGACGTGCTTAAGATACTGATAATGTCGTTTTGTGCGTGATCTCAAGGCTTACTATGTAGCATAATTTTTGTTGTAACCAGTTTCACTTCTTAATTATACAGCCATGATTAGAACCACTTTTTTTCTGCAACCATCATCATTCTTCAGTTCATTGTCTTGACGACAGATTATATATTTTTAAGACGGTTGATTGGTATCAAGATATCTTGGTGGAAAAAAATAAATCCTACGAAGAATGTTTTTAAATTACTGCAGATTGGCGGAATTTTTCTCCACCATTATCATACTTCGAAGGATTTTTGAAAAAAAATAGTATGCTATATAGAGATATAGTTTAGTTGTTAGATTGCTTCACAAAAACTTCCGGTATACACAACTGTAACTGTCACACATTCTTTGAAACTTTTGTTCGCATTCAGAGACGACTCCCTGCTAATTTGTACGTTAGAATCTATATGCATTCCTCACTTTCTAAACAAAAATTCATATATGAACTCTGCACAGAAATTGATTGAAAAAAGAGAGAACTGTTTGCAATAGTTTCTAAAGAGCATTTAATGAACCCATAGTTTGATATCACGAAGCCAATATGAGAAAGAATGCGCGCGCGAAAGCAATTGAGTCAAATACTTGGATAATTACAAGGCTTTTTTCGGCCACGGCCAATTTTTTACTCAAAAAAAACCCTCGCATTCCATTCCCCTTCACATACATAATCAAAGAAAGAATAATTTTTGCATATTTCTCCATAGTTCGTGGCAGGGGCCGGGAAGGAATTCTTTTTGTGCGTGTGTTGCAGTTTAACAGAAAATATCGACGCGGAAAAAAAGTGTTGCATTCTTCAAATACCATCTACCACTTCGAGCCAATGAGTGGTCCAACCAACGAATAATACATCACTTCTACAACCTCCATGTTTAGACTTTTCAGAGGAAAAAAAAAGAAAAGAAGAAAATTTTCACTGGAAAAATTTTTTTGAGTCGGGCATGACGAATTTTATCAAAGAATTTTTAAGTAATTGTGCTACTGGTTGTGACTTACATACCATGTGTTCCTTTTGGCTTTGAGGCTTTTACTGGAACGATATCTGCTCAAGTCTGGCTGTGCACACCATCATTAACCGCAGAAAAATGAGGCTGCAAGTTTTATGCTCCGCACTATTAAGAATCGACCTGGAATTTAAAATTTCCTTTAATTTTGGGAGAGGGGGGTCATAGTTGTAAACTTTTATGGGAAAAAGGAGCGTTTTTCCCCAATCAACGTAACGCACACATGAATTATCTCTCGGGCATGTATAACAAAATTGTCGACTACTTAACAATGACGTTGGATGGAATTTGGATTTTTTTTTTGTAGCTGCCAACAAAGGACGCGTTCTAGTAAATGTTTATGTTTAATTTGAGTCAAGAATGTCAGGAATTTGTGTGTGCACTCAATTTTTGTTTGAGCTATCTATCCCTTCGTCACACCAAATACGCATGTTCAACTAACAAAAACCTCCAAAAACATTCTTCGACAGAGAGAAGGCCTTGAAATGTGGTTTTACATCACGCAAGTAGACTTCTATAGTACGTTGCAAGCAAGCTCTTAGTACTAAGTTATGTAAACTCTGTTGCAATGTAGTTTCTCTTAATCTTGGACAAAGAAGTCCATTGTGTAAACGATGACGTAGTAATGGGTCATTCTTATAGTACACGTGCCTAACTATGAGACTGTCAGCATGCCCGTAACCTTCTTGGGAGGTTGAGAGGTTGCGTGAGTTTCCAGTGTACAAAAAATTGCGTGAACCTTGCAACAGCAGAGACAGGCATTCAATTTTTTTTATACGTCACTTGATATTTATTCCGTGTGATATCTGCATTCCGATGTGAAATGAAGGACGATAGGACGTTGAAAACTACACTACACTGAATTAAATCATCTCGGTTCTAATCGCACAAACCGCAAGCATTGGTCGTATGTCATGCAGGAGACTGGATAAGCACAACTCGGACGTTGCGTCACGTAATAAATGTAATAAAAATGTCGTCGACGGCGGTTGGAACGGACGACATCGACGTCGCCAACGAGGCCAATCCAACCAAACGGTTTGGAAGCTTGCAACTCCGTCTTTCATCTTCACAAGAAGATCAGGAACGTCTCGTCGAAAATGACCAACTTGACCAAATCACCAACGCTGTCCCGACTGATCACTCTCCAGTAGCAAAGAGTAGGTACTTGAGGACACTGTCTTTCCATGCTGACCGTTCTTTTCAGATGGTGGTGGGGCAAGATCTAGACCAACGTCACTTCCTACTCAGAGTGACGGTTTGCACGCTCTCGTCGACTACTCCCGAACTCCTACTCGCTCCACGACGGATCTGCCCAAGCAACTTGGAAACACCATGCACACGGAGTCTGTAGATGGGTCCAACGTCAGCATCTCGGGTGGAGTGGATATACTTGAAAGAGAGCTCCACGAAAATGGAGACGCCGAGGCACCGGCTTATTTGCGCAACCAGCAATGGGAAACGAATTACAAAGAAGCCGCCATTTTCTTGGAGGAAGGAGAAAACAATGACAAGTTCAGTCATCATCCTCGGAGCAGAGACGCTTTGCCAGCCTACCTTCTGGTCCACAACAAGTGGTTTCACGTCCTCGATTTGTCAGCCGCCCTGGTCCTCCTGGTGCTGGGTTTTTTCGAGGAGCCAACCACCGACCGTCTGACGGTGCCTCCCCAGATCCATGCCATCACGGAGCTGTGCACCCTGTGCCTGATTGGAGTTCTCACATTGCTCCGGACGAGATGGATCGGTTGGAAAACGTTTTTGAAGCATCAAAGAACCATGATCAAGGTCATTACTCTTTCCATCATGTTGGTCGACGCCATCGTCGTCATCGCCATGTCCAAGTCGCATTTCCGTGTGACGAGGTGTCTTCGGCCAATCTTCCTGATTGACAACCATTATTGTGGCGGTGTCAGACGATTCGTGAGACAAATTCTGCAAAGCTTGGCCCCCATTCTAGACATGCTTTTGCTCGTCTTCTTCGTTATGCTAATCTACAGGTAAAGAAGCTCAAAGGCTTTTAAGGATTTATAATCTAATTTCGGGTCCCAATAGTGTTTTTGGCTTCTATCTCTTTGGAGCCGTAGACAAGGCCAATTTTAATACTTTGCTTCGGAGTTTCATCAGCCTCTTCGTACTATTAACCACTGCCAAGTAAGTATTGTTATTGCTGCATTAGTTTTCAGCTCATTTTAAATGTTTTTCTTCTCCCAACAGTTACCCCGATGTCATGATGGCAAGCTACAACTGGAGTCGACTTTCTGCAGCATTTTTCATCTCTTACTTGAGTATTAACTTGTACTTCCTGATGAACCTAATGTTGGCTGTCGTATACGATGTTTTCACAAGGATTGAACGAGAAAAGTTTCGACGTTTGTTTCTGCACAAACGGAAGGCTGCGCAACACGCATTTGGTTTACTTGTCACAAAAGAAAGACCTGAGCACGTTAGCTTCCAACATTTCGAGGGGCTTTTAGCTCATTACAAACCCAGGAAAAGTAAGCTTGTTTTGTTTCCCCTCCAAAAAAACTTTATACTACAACAACTCTAACTGCGGACTTTCCAGCACCCACTGAGGCATATTTAATCTTCAAGTTATTGAACAAAAACAAGAATGGGTACTTGGACCTTAATGAGTTTTACGGTAAGCGCCTTCTTATTATTACTACTACTACTAGTATTGCGTGTCTTCAGACAACATACCATTTATTGCTGAGTTGATTGTTTTTTCGTCCTGATGATGACGATGCGTGTCTAATTAATTAGAGCTATCTAATTACTTCTCATTAGCTAAAGAAATGGGTTCAGCTGGGTTGCTTTCAATGCGTAGTTGTATTTCTAAATCAAATGGGAACCAAACCCATTCTTCTGGTGGTCATCAAAAGAGGAATCATTATTGAAAAATACCAACCCGTCTTCATGCTTTGAGCAGAAGGGAAGGACTTTCTAATGTGCCTTCCTTCCATTGCACACGCACAACACACATACAGAAGAAGCCCCCTTTATATATAGGAGGAAAAGAAAATTACATGGAATTTTTATGACCAAGGTCTTTTAAAATTGACAGGGTGTCTGCCCTCTCTCACACCAGTCATTTTTTCAACACCCAGTGGTAATGTGGTTTTTTTTTGCAAAATTGTGAGTCAACCTAATGTGGTTTTCTGCATGTCGGATTGCATCTAGAGTCGCATTTAAGCTTCAAGACGACAGTGTGTCTTCCTGTAATCCCTCCTTGATAGTACGAGTATAGTTGTCCCAGTTCCATCGAAATTTCGTTCAGATACTACGACAAAACATGAATAGAGTTAGTGATGCTGAAGGTAAAACCGTCCTCTCTCAAGGGTTTTTTTTTGCAAAGCCACCACCAGAACTTTTATGCCGAATATTTTTGCTGATTTTTTTCTCTCTCTAAAGATGAAAGAGTGTGAGAAAAAAAGTGTCGACACCTGCGAAAAAAAATCAGTTTAGAGGAGGTTTCTATATTTTTTCTGATATCTTTGCAGTCTCAGAGCGAGCATTCTTTCTGTGATTAATGCACATATGACAAATGTTTGGCTCTCAAATGCCTCCTGAATATGACAAGAAATCCTTGAGAGAGGTTGAGTGGCCTTGAATGTGTTTTGTGTGAATTGACAGATTACTCTTTCAGAAGATTCCGTTCTTTAGATGCTGTCAGAGAGAGAGAAAAAAAAGAGCTCCTTCAAAGGAATATCCGTTGAACAAAAAGAAATTTTAATTCAAAAAGGGGTTTTTTTTCCTGTCAGTAATTATGACAATGACTTTCCCCCCCCCCCACTTCTTCAAGCAGTTATGCAACATGGAAGTAAATCATCAGTAATTGTGACGATTCTTCCTCTCCCCGAAAAAAGTTTCTGGCAAAACTTTTCGTGCATTGAAATGGTATAGGGAAGTGAATATGAATTGCTCCTCTGATTACGAGGCACTTTTCTCGTCCAAATATATACCATACAGAGTTACAGAGTCGTCTGGACTAATATATATCTTACCTCTTACCTAACTTTTTTTTGGTTACATTTGCTTGGCATTGATCCAAGACACAAATATAGCATTATTGCAATCGCTGCACCACCGGTTTTACCCTTACTATTTCCACATCTTGTTGTTCTACACAAGCCCGATGCACGTCTATAATTTAGTAGAAGCCCACATACTTTTTTTCAGGAATTTATGATGCTTGCCTTTATTCGTGGAAAGTTCGCAAAGCCGAGGATGAATGGTTCGCACAAATGGGGAGTTCAAGTTTGGTCAAAGTATTGCGGTTTATCAACGGCGTGGTGACGACAAATTGGTTCGAATACACCATCTGTTTGATAGTGTTGGCAAATGGCGTGATTCTCATCGTGCAAACCAGTTTGATATCATTAGACGAAGACACGGCCACCGAAATCTACGCGCCCTGGGTTTCATACTTTTTCATTGGACGTAAGTATAGTAGTAACCTCTCAAGGGAGCTATAAACTCTCCATGGTCACTTTCCAACGAAGTTACGTAGTACAGTCAAAACCACGTAAAATGTTCGCGGCCACTTTGCAGCCTCCCTGGCCTTCAAGGCCAAAAATTTTTTGCGGATGCAATAATAAACTTTTTAATACCTTTCAAATCTATTAGTGACGAAAATTCATACGACCAACTTTTTATTAATGAAGTTGTGAAAATTTTCACTTTCCAATTTGACGAAAGCGTAATAAAATTTTATTTAGTAAAAGTTTTTCAGATTTTGATGAAATTTTGGTAAGTTGTGCTCAAATATCATAAAATTTTTCTGGTGGGCACGAGAAAAAAATATACTTCAATCAATTTTCCAGGAGGTAGAAAAAACTGAAAAATGGCCATTTTTGGCCTCCATTACATAAAAGTAAGCTCAATTTTCATGTCCTTGCAGTTGACATACAAAATTTTTATGAATTCACAATTTTAAATTCAAGATAATTGCAATGACCATGTGAAATTTCATAGAGATCTATTGATTAGAAGCACTTCAAAATTGAGCCTGAAAATCTATTTTTTCGCGATTTTTTTGGTTCCGTCGTGATTTTTGAGATCCATGGGTGCTGTACCTCAGAACTGGTTGATCCCACAAAAATTTCATAAAAAACAAAGTTGTAGAGTTTCAAAAAGTAAAATAATAATGTGCCTTTGGTCTGTGGCCTTGAAGGCCAGGAAGGCTGCAAAGTGGCCGCGAACATTTTACATGGTTCGGACTGTAGATGTTGGCATTCGCACTAATTTGCATACATTATCTTTTCTTTTCTCATTCAAACTTACGAACAAAACCTCGTACCAAACAGTGCTTAAAATGCCCGTGCTATGTAGTATATACTGCCATAACAATATGTACGGGGAGACTTTACATGGGTCACACTGTATTTCCCCCACGTTATCGGATTTTGTGCCTTTGGAAAATAGGGTTTACCACCTTGTAATGGGATGTAGACGTGTTAAAGCCCCTCTTTTCCCGTTACAGTTTACACATTGGAGGCATCGGTGAAGCTGCTGGGACTGGGAATCGTTAAATATTTCAACTCTTATTGGAACATTTTCGATTTCTGTGTCACTGTGCTAGGGATCGCAGCTTTGATCATGGAATTTTTAGGCGTTCCATTTTTCTACATCATTATTTTGAGGCCTCTTCGGTGAGCTCCATTTCTGCCCTTATTTTCACTTTTCTTTGTCGAATCATCAAATCCTTGATTGAATATTGTATAGGCTGCTCACCCTTTTCCGAATGAAGAAAAGGTTCCGAGATGTTTTTGGGACTGCGGTCATTTTGATACCAAGGCTCAACTCGGCCATCATTGTGTTGCTGCTGCTCTACTACTTCTTCGCCATCATCGGGATGGAATGTTTTCATGATCTGCCACTCATCAACTGCTGCGTCAACACGTCTGTTGAACAGTTCTACCACTTTACAAAGGGATCAGACGACAACGCGTATTATTGGCTCAACAACTTCAACAACATGCCTGCTGCTGGGGTCACATTATTCGAGTTGACCGTGGTTAACAATTGGTACATTACAATGGAAGGACATGCAGCCGTCACGAGTGATTGGAGTCGTATTTTCTTCATGACTTTCTACGTGGTTACAATGATTGTCATGACCATCATTGTGGCCTTTATCCTGGAGGCGTTCCTGTTTAGAATTCAATACAAAGAGTTCTTAACCAAGGAGGACGAGGTGAAGAATTTGTCAGCGGAAATTCTCCTTACGGGACAAGAAATTCACAATATGATACTTCACTCTAATCTTGCTGAAGATCTGTCTAACATGTCGGCAATAAGATCGAATGTAAGTGCTTTCGATAACATTGCAATAAGGTTTTTTTTTTCGGGAATTCGAAGCTTCACTTCCCTCCTCTTTTACTTTAGGCCACGTACTGTTACACGGGATCGAAATCGAGGACCAAAGAGCAACTTCAACTCATGATGTACAACGAGGAAATGGACCAATGGCTAGCTGAAGCCAGCCATGAAGAATCTAGAGCTAAAGCTTTACTCGAAGCGGCCGTACTTAAAGAGAGACAGCAACAATCTGAGGCTAGAAGTCGAGGGTCGAGCTTGCGTCGTCGACGGAACGGCTCCACCGCTGAGTCTGACGACGACACTGGAGTAATGATTCAAGTCGTTGAGGACGAAGACGAAGTGACGACGATTCGAAGACCAGTTCTTCCCGACATTGATATCCACGGATCTGAAGTCAATTGTTGACATGCTTCCGAAAACAAGTTTCTGTGATACAAATCAATTTATTCACCATACAACGAATACTACATATACTACATATACTACTATGAATGCGATATAAATGTTGTTTTTTTTCGTCAAAACGCATATCGACCGCAGATGGAGATTTGTATTAAGATTGAAAACATGCGCGTATTCTTAATGTAGTGCTGAAGACAGACGAAAGGAGAGAGATGAGGGCTGCAACTGAGGATGGTACACCGCCTGTGAAGGACGTCAAGGCCAAATGGGTCTTAGAAAAGACCACCCGCTACTGCATAAAAAAATACACGTAGTGGCATGGATTACTTTTCCTCCCCCCTTTTTTTCATAAAGTGCATTAAAAATCTCTTGTATTTTCTGCTACGTGGTACTTTTTCCTTTACCTTCAGGGGGAAAGATGTACATTAACTTAATGCACGATGCTTTAATAATAACTACAGTGATATGTCGAGATAAAGATGACTGGCTCGTACTGGGAAGGGGGCTTTCCAAATCCGACTTCCTCTCTTTTTCTCATCTGAAACACATACTACACAAGCACTGCCAGTTGTATGGTTGTTGTACTGAAATACTTTTTTCCCCTACAATGAGTCGTAGTATATATATATACAGTTTGGAGGACGAAAGTACCCTTGCTTGTGTGACTCAAGTCGGGAAGGACGGGGAAAAATGAAGGCAAAAAAAAGTTTCTCTTTCCCTGGTAATTGCAAACAAACCAAGTATAAACCATCTTGTTACAGTAGCAGTGTAACAGTATATCTCCAAATAACCAGGAACAAGTCCAACATTTATGGTCAAGATTCCCTTTATTTAAGGTTAAAGGAAAGTGGTCTAGAGTTGAAAGAATGAATGTGGGTTGGGAATATGATAAAAAGATTAATGGTTGGTCAAGGGCTGATGGTCATCATTGAAGCTTATAATTTGATGAACGGGTGTTCAGCAAGTTGGACGGCAGTAATAACAAGAAAAAGAACAACATCATCATTTAGGGAAGTGAGAGAAAGAAGGAGGGATTCTCCCAGGAGGGCCTTAGGGGGTTTGGTTTGCAGCCACTATCAAAAGTAGTGGCCTTCGGTTTTTGTCAGTCTGTTTGGGCCTTATTTGCTCTTGGTTTTACCAATAGCATTACATAATCACATTGTAGTACTACAAAATGGATATCCGATTGAAATTGGGAGTTTGAACATTGCTGCTTTTACTCCAACTACTATACGTATAGTAGCAAAAGACATTTAACCTTTCGTGACAACCATCACAGTACCTATAAGCGCACTTTCTTTAACTTTTTCCACAAAGAAGATGAATACAGATACCATGCGAGAAAAAATAACCGACTTTGAAGGTCAAAAGAACCTTTTTGTTCTACAAACAATTTGTTGCCAGACTGACCTTTTTCGGTCCTTTGATACTGCTGCTGCTGCAGCAGCAAAACAAGGCCAAGTACAGTACGCAGATAGAAATATACTATAGTAGATAATGGGTGTGTGAGTGAGAGTGAGAGTGTGTACAGCTCTTCCTCCAACTTGCCCTTATTGTTTCCAAATTGGCCTGTCCGGGTCGGGAATAAATTTGAGAAAATCCCACCATTCCCAGGCAGAAAATATATGAAAGTAAAAGGTCGTCCGTTAAAGAAGTTACAGGCAGACAATTTTCTCAGCAATCGTACGTAGTAGTATACGTAGACGCGCGATAGAGTCTGACACAATTACTATACGTGTGTCCCCCCAAAGTTTTCAGACTGAATGTGAAATGAGATAGAGAGAGAGAGAGAGAGTGGCCCGTCGCACACATAATCGTTATTTCAAGCAACAGTGAAGGCGAAAGAACCATTACATAACAACATGATAATCATAAATTTTCAGCGTTTGGATGAATAATTGTTTCTCCTTGCACGATATATGTGTGTTTGTGTTCCACTGCGTTGCAAAACATAATAGAAATATATTGGGCTGTTGTAGACGCAGATACTACTACGTGGCTGTGCGTGCGTGTAAGTACCATGCAATGGCATCTTAGAAGTCATCGGTTTGGGAAAGGAAGAGGTGACAAGATTCCCATGACTGCTGTAGGGAGTGTTGGCACCAACGTGACAAATTAGGACTTACGCATTGGGGTTCGTTTGCAGCGCATGCAATGTCACAGTTGTGTTATATGTATTCTATACTTCGAAGTGTATATACTACTAAAAGTGCCCTAATCCATTACTTAAGCTGAATTCAATACGACTTTTCATGGGAATCCCTCTTGCTCCATATATCTTTCTGAAGCCTCATCATAATTTATGGGCATTTGCATAATACTGACAATAACCAGAGCAGCAACTGCAAGATCATCAAAAAAAAAGAGACGCAGCCCCACTTTGATTCTCAAGGAGTTGTTTTATGTATACAAGAGGCAGATCAGACGGAGCAATGCTTATAACGAGTCGACCTTTGAGGAGGAAAGAAGAAATAATCATTAAGATTGCACGGGAAGCAGTGCATTAAGTAATGACAAAATAATGGCAAAAAAGAGGCCATCAGCTCAATATCTGGTGGTTGCTGTCTGTGCATCTGTGTGCCATTTGAAAAAGCTTATTTTTTCGCTTCTGGCCTCCAAAGTATTTCTTTGAGGTATGTGCCAACTCTCGAGGGAAGAACTGCAACCTGGTCTTTGGGGGGACAACCGCCAAGGCCTTTGTACCAAATGTCACTTTTAAAAGATTAAAAAAACTAATACCAAAATGTGCCATCGGCACCAAGAAAATTAGTACACAGTTTGTTTGTCAAGAGGCCACTGTTTCATTAAGTGATTATGGTTATTATCACTGCGCTGAAGCTCTGAGAGCTAATGTGCAAAAGAAAGCAAGGCATTTAAAATCGCGAGCGAGCGCGCGCGCGCGTGCGGCGCGTGCACGCGAACCAACACGCGTGTGCAACCACAGAATCCTTAAACCATAAAGCCTGGAAAGCGAAAGATATGGTCGACAAGGACGGACTTCCCCCCTTTGAAAGCCTCACACGTTCTTTATTTTTCTTCACTACTACTTTTGCATGACTATTTTAATGTCGATATGTCATGGGACAAACCCTCCAATTAATCTCCCACTTGACAATGCATGCCATGAAAGCTTACGTTTGAAGAAGGCCATTACAAAGTCCTATACGAATGTCGGGGAAACGAAATCAGGACCTTTTTTTTCATGCATTAAAGAAGGAAAAAAAATCGTGCACATATCCAAAAAATTGATAACACAAGCAGTGGCGCGTTTCGCAGTCGGAGTGGTATTGGCCGCCATTGAAAGGGAACCTTGAAGGTTGAAAGTCAAGCCAGCCGTTTTCCACACAAATCTGAGTTTGACGAACGACACACAAAAGCGGAGCGTAGCAAATCTTAGACTTTTTCGCATCAGCTTGCCATAGTTTGCAAATTGTGGGGCGCCTTCATTGCCACGCCAGAGCCATAGCCTTCTATGCCCACGCAGTTTTTTAACGTTTTTTTTCTGTCCTTTTTTGTTTTCGGTGGTGGACGGTCTTACAAAAGGCCTTGATGCATGGTACCATGCACTGGCGCAGCGGGAAAAAACATTGGGGTTGCCGACGACTGAGGAGAGAGAGAGTGTGTGGAGGAGAGCGCGCAACCATTCAGGACCATTCGAAAGGACTTCAGTTGTCGCGCTGAAAGCTACGGTAATAACAAGACCAGTTTCGTTTTATGTAGAAATAATCAAAGTTGTAGTGCGTGTATGCAGGTGATCAAAAAGTGATTAAGTGAATCGACGGTGATCAGTCACATACAAGTTTTTTGCTTCTGATGTGCTACAGGGGAATGGGTTGTTGGATGGTAAAGGCGAAAGTATGTGGGTGTACGGACGTTTTCATGCATTGTGTATTGATGAAAATTAGAGTCATGTGACCATGTGCCGAAAGGAAATATGCTAAGCCAACCAACCAATTCTTTTCGTCCTTAGCAAGTGTTATACGATTGTTCCGCAGAACAAAAGTTTTGGAGTCTTATAATTTTTCAATAATTTTCTCCCTCGAAAAGTTGGTCTAAATGGGGAGAAAGTTTTCTTTGAAAAGGGATTTCAGATTGAGTGATGTCTTAAAACGGTTCAAATCCCCCTCCTTTTTTTATAAGACGGGCCACAGATTTAGTGGCGAAAAAGTTACACTTTAAGACCAATTGTAAAAGTTGAACAGCCTCATCATGCCATAATAAAATTAAAACACGTGAGCATTTCTCGTAGATATTGAGCAAACCTTGCAAGCTTTCCTTCTCCTCCCTCTCTCAAGGGAGTGAGTAAAAATTAAAAAGTTTCAAACATGAGAAACGTGATATATGAAACTTTTCCCTCAAACAAAATAACATGAAGAAGATTGTGTATTCCTTGCTACCTGTTGATCTTAAGTAAGTTTTTTTTATTGAATTACTTTTAGGTCGAAAAAGAGAAGAAGAGAAAGTTTAAGCAACCATAAAGGTCTCCCGTGTTATTGAACATATAAATAATAACAAGTATTTGGGGTTCCTATAAAGGCCCTTTGATAAAGGCCTTGTATGCACCTTGAGGACCTCGGTGCGATTCATACTATGTATGTATGTAGTAGTACGTATATACATAATCCTGAGATAATCAAAATACAGTATGTTCTTACTTTCAATTGCAGTGGGACACTGCATATGCATGGTATATATAGATGGTTATCACCATTATTTCCTGGCTGTAAAAACATAACAAAGGCGAGTGGTCCTGCAATTTAGTAGCCATGTATTCATGGCCCTCGGGGGAGATTTAACAGGAGATTGGGCCCTCTCTATGTCCACTGACCATTACTTGAAAAAATGAATACTCCTCATGACCAGCAACGAACCCATTGGGGATTGTGTGATATTGGAATGTTATTGTATGATGGATAGCTGAATGCTTTTCCCATTCCCTTCTTTAAGGTCATACTATGTATACAAATGGCATCAGCACAAAGAAGCACAAGACTTTAAACTCCCCTTTTGTTGAAGGAAAATGGTGATAGATTTATCAACGTCGGTGAACCAGTGAATAAATCAAAATGACCGGACTCTGAAAGTGCATAGTCCAATCGCAAAATGTGACCCTGTAAGGCTCACATTGCACCCATCGAAACCCAACTGTAAAACGCGCACTGTTTATTTTTTCATTTGTCACCCTGCAACATGCCTTACAAATCCACCATCACGGGTACTTGCCCCGGTGGATTTTGCGACTTTATCAAGGACAACAGTGAAGTCCTCATCATTCTCCTTTGCATCGAGGCATTCATCTTTTTCGTCACTCTCGTTCCTCCCCTCTTCAATTGGTCAACCAAGAAGCCCGATGGTCGGAAGCGAATCTACTTCGCTGCCCTGGCATGCATCACTTTCTACTTTTGGCTCGTCTTTCTTGGAATTAATTCGGTCTACTGCTTTGGATTCCTTGCTCACCAAGGCCCATGCAGGCACAACACCTTGAAAGTTTCAACGACAGTCGCAAACAACGAAGCAACTTTAGGCAACTCACTGGTCAGTTCGACAGCGTCAGCCAGTGCTGAGACCACGCGTGGGTCTCCGAAGATATCGTTGGGAACTTCAACCAAACAACCTATATCTCCAATCATTAAGGCTTCTCCATCGAAATCATCTTTGTTGACATCATCGTTAGCCTCATCTTCGCGTTGGACACCGCTTAATGAAGAGTTAGACACAACGCACTCATCGCCAATCTCCTTGTCTCCTTCCTCAGTGTCTTTATCATCCGCACTGTTTGGTTCATCGGTAGCATCCTCACCAACGGTATCAGGGTCCACTCAAAACTTTCCTCCGACACCACAGGCCCTGACTTGGGGACTGGACAAAAACTGCTCTCAAGACATTCCATCTCCAGTCGAAGAACATCAAGCTGAATTGAAAAACCTCACGGTGGTCAACATCCTCATCCTCGTAGTCTTATTCGTCGTGCTACTCGCCAATGCCAAAGAAGGTAAGACGAGTTGTTTGTTCTTTATATATGGGACTGCTTTTCCGAGAGCAGACGGTCTACTTGTGGATCTGCTTTATAGTATATATTTTGATGTTGTTAACCCTTGGGACCGAGACAAAAGTCTTCCCTGTTTGTATATGTATACAATATATGCATGGCAGCGGCAAAGTT
>CAXHLB010000163.1:0-90726 GCA_964017235.1 Sabellastarte sp. h YS-2021
GTGATAATTGGGCCAAGTTTCATGGTTACAGAGCAATATTTAGTACTGGTTTGGGCTGATTTACATCTATTTTGGACCATTTTAACAGCAATATTTGGGCTTTATATTTTCTGTTCAGACATGTAATGCTCCAAATGTGCCTAAACTATCCCTCTTTATTGTTAAAACAAGCATGAAATTAAATGAGGGCTTCAGATTGGCAATATGGTGATATACTTGACATTTCCCCAGTGGGGGGAGGCCAGGGGCCCCCCCACACCCCGGAAAATGAAATTCCTAATATGGCTCTCGAGTAGACCAGGCCAATACAAATTCATTCTCTGATATAAACTGAGTTTTCTTTGAGAATTTCAGCAAGATTGGCCAACTTTAAGGGGTGGTTTGGACTGATCTGGCATTTTATGAAATCCTCGCCACCTACACTCCCTGAACCTGTACTTTGGGCTGGATATGCATTTCTTAAAGAAAACACTAGTCAAATTCACTTCTGTGGCGAGTCCTGTGGGACTCAACATGGTTTACAGCCTTAAATCTGCCTTAATTGAGAAAATATCAGCACATCCTGATGCAGCCACCTGAAGCTGTATTTTCGCCTTCCTGGAGTCTATTTGACACAGATGACACCACTGGTACACCAGATGTAATCCTAAAACCTATGCAATCAGATTTAGTATGTGGCAGGTGATAATTGGGCCAAGTTTCATGGTTACAGAGCAATATTTAGTACTGGTTTGGGCTGATTTACATCTATTTTGGACCATTTTAACAGCAATATTTGGGCTTTATATTTTCTGTTCAGACATGTAATGCTCCAAATGTGCCTAAACTATCCCTCTTTATTGTTAAAACAAGCATGAAATTAAATGAGGGCTTCAGATTGGCAATATGGTGATATACTTGACATTTCCCCAGTGGGGGGAGGCCAGGGGCCCCCCCACACCCCGGAAAATGAAATTCCTAATATGGCTCTCGAGTAGACCAGGCCAATACAAATTCATTCTCTGATATAAACTGAGTTTTCTTTGAGAATTTCAGCAAGATTGGCCAACTTTAAGGGGTGGTTTGGACTGATCTGGCATTTTATGAAATCCTCGCCACCTACACTCCCTGAACCTGTACTTTGGGCTGGATATGCATTTCTTAAAGAAAACACTAGTCAAATTCACTTCTGTGGCGAGTCCTGTGGGACTCAACATGGTTTACAGCCTTAAATCTGCCTTAATTGAGAAAATATCAGCACATCCTGATGCAGCCACCTGAAGCTGTATTTTCGCCTTCCTGGAGTCTATTTGACACAGATGACACCACTGGTACACCAGATGTAATCCTAAAACCTATGCAATCAGATTTAGTATGTGGCAGGTGATAATTGGGCCAAGTTTCATAGTTACAGAGCAATATTTAGTACTGGTTTGGGCTGATTTACATCTATTTTGGACCATTTTAACAGCAATATTTGGGCTTTATATTTTCTGTTCAGACATGTAATGCTCCAAATGTGCCTAAACTATCCCTCTTTATTGTTAAAACAAGCATGAAATTAAATGAGGGCTTCAGATTGGCAATATGGTGATATACTTGACATTTCCCCAGTGGGGGGAGGCCAGGGGCCCCCCCACACCCCGGAAAATGAAATTCCTAATATGGCTCTCGAGTAGACCAGGCCAATACAAATTCATTCTCTGATATAAACTGAGTTTTCTTTGAGAATTTCAGCAAGATTGGCCAACTTTAAGGGGTGGTTTGGACTGATCTGGCATTTTATGAAATCCTCGCCACCTACACTCCCTGAACCTGTACTTTGGGCTGGATATGCATTTCTTAAAGAAAACACTAGTCAAATTCACTTCTGTGGCGAGTCCTGTGGGACTCAACATGGTTTACAGCCTTAAATCTGCCTTAATTGAGAAAATATCAGCACATCCTGATGCAGCCACCTGAAGCTGTATTTTCGCCTTCCTGGAGTCTATTTGACACAGATGACACCACTGGTACACCAGATGTAATCCTAAAACCTATGCAATCAGATTTAGTATGTGGCAGGTGATAATTGGGCCAAGTTTCATGGTTACAGAGCAATATTTAGTACTGGTTTGGGCTGATTTACATCTATTTTGGACCATTTTAACAGCAATATTTGGGCTTTATATTTTCTGTTCAGACATGTAATGCTCCAAATGTGCCTAAACTATCCCTCTTTATTGTTAAAACAAGCATGAAATTAAATGAGGGCTTCAGATTGGCAATATGGTGATATACTTGACATTTCCCCAGTGGGGGGAGGCCAGGGGCCCCCCCACACCCCGGAAAATGAAATTCCTAATATGGCTCTCGAGTAGACCAGGCCAATACAAATTCATTCTCTGATATAAACTGAGTTTTCTTTGAGAATTTCAGCAAGATTGGCCAACTTTAAGGGGTGGTTTGGACTGATCTGGCATTTTATGAAATCCTCGCCACCTACACTCCCTGAACCTGTACTTTGGGCTGGATATGCATTTCTTAAAGAAAACACTAGTCAAATTCACTTCTGTGGCGAGTCCTGTGGGACTCAACATGGTTTACAGCCTTAAATCTGCCTTAATTGAGAAAATATCAGCACATCCTGATGCAGCCACCTGAAGCTGTATTTTCGCCTTCCTGGAGTCTATTTGACACAGATGACACCACTGGTACACCAGATGTAATCCTAAAACCTATGCAATCAGATTTAGTATGTGGCAGGTGATAATTGGGCCAAGTTTCATGGTTACAGAGCAATATTTAGTACTGGTTTGGGCTGATTTACATCTATTTTGGACCATTTTAACAGCAATATTTGGGCTTTATATTTTCTGTTCAGACATGTAATGCTCCAAATGTGCCTAAACTATCCCTCTTTATTGTTAAAACAAGCATGAAATTAAATGAGGGCTTCAGATTGGCAATATGGTGATATACTTGACATTTCCCCAGTGGGGGGAGGCCAGGGGCCCCCCCACACCCCGGAAAATGAAATTCCTAATATGGCTCTCGAGTAGACCAGGCCAATACAAATTCATTCTCTGATATAAACTGAGTTTTCTTTGAGAATTTCAGCAAGATTGGCCAACTTTAAGGGGTGGTTTGGACTGATCTGGCATTTTATGAAATCCTCGCCACCTACACTCCCTGAACCTGTACTTTGGGCTGGATATGCATTTCTTAAAGAAAACACTAGTCAAATTCACTTCTGTGGCGAGTCCTGTGGGACTCAACATGGTTTACAGCCTTAAATCTGCCTTAATTGAGAAAATATCAGCACATCCTGATGCAGCCACCTGAAGCTGTATTTTCGCCTTCCTGGAGTCTATTTGACACAGATGACACCACTGGTACACCAGATGTAATCCTAAAACCTATGCAATCAGATTTAGTATGTGGCAGGTGATAATTGGGCCAAGTTTCATGGTTACAGAGCAATATTTAGTACTGGTTTGGGCTGATTTACATCTATTTTGGACCATTTTAACAGCAATATTTGGGCTTTATATTTTCTGTTCAGACATGTAATGCTCCAAATGTGCCTAAACTATCCCTCTTTATTGTTAAAACAAGCATGAAATTAAATGAGGGCTTCAGATTGGCAATATGGTGATATACTTGACATTTCCCCAGTGGGGGGAGGCCAGGGGCCCCCCCACACCCCGGAAAATGAAATTCCTAATATGGCTCTCGAGTAGACCAGGCCAATACAAATTCATTCTCTGATATAAACTGAGTTTTCTTTGAGAATTTCAGCAAGATTGGCCAACTTTAAGGGGTGGTTTGGACTGATCTGGCATTTTATGAAATCCTCGCCACCTACACTCCCTGAACCTGTACTTTGGGCTGGATATGCATTTCTTAAAGAAAACACTAGTCAAATTCACTTCTGTGGCGAGTCCTGTGGGACTCAACATGGTTTACAGCCTTAAATCTGCCTTAATTGAGAAAATATCAGCACATCCTGATGCAGCCACCTGAAGCTGTATTTTCGCCTTCCTGGAGTCTATTTGACACAGATGACACCACTGGTACACCAGATGTAATCCTAAAACCTATGCAATCAGATTTAGTATGTGGCAGGTGATAATTGGGCCAAGTTTCATGGTTACAGAGCAATATTTAGTACTGGTTTGGGCTGATTTACATCTATTTTGGACCATTTTAACAGCAATATTTGGGCTTTATATTTTCTGTTCAGACATGTAATGCTCCAAATGTGCCTAAACTATCCCTCTTTATTGTTAAAACAAGCATGAAATTAAATGAGGGCTTCAGATTGGCAATATGGTGATATACTTGACATTTCCCCAGTGGGGGGAGGCCAGGGGCCCCCCCACACCCCGGAAAATGAAATTCCTAATATGGCTCTCGAGTAGACCAGGCCAATACAAATTCATTCTCTGATATAAACTGAGTTTTCTTTGAGAATTTCAGCAAGATTGGCCAACTTTAAGGGGTGGTTTGGACTGATCTGGCATTTTATGAAATCCTCGCCACCTACACTCCCTGAACCTGTACTTTGGGCTGGATATGCATTTCTTAAAGAAAACACTAGTCAAATTCACTTCTGTGGCGAGTCCTGTGGGACTCAACATGGTTTACAGCCTTAAATCTGCCTTAATTGAGAAAATATCAGCACATCCTGATGCAGCCACCTGAAGCTGTATTTTCGCCTTCCTGGAGTCTATTTGACACAGATGACACCACTGGTACACCAGATGTAATCCTAAAACCTATGCAATCAGATTTAGTATGTGGCAGGTGATAATTGGGCCAAGTTTCATGGTTACAGAGCAATATTTAGTACTGGTTTGGGCTGATTTACATCTATTTTGGACCATTTTAACAGCAATATTTGGGCTTTATATTTTCTGTTCAGACATGTAATGCTCCAAATGTGCCTAAACTATCCCTCTTTATTGTTAAAACAAGCATGAAATTAAATGAGGGCTTCAGATTGGCAATATGGTGATATACTTGACATTTCCCCAGTGGGGGGAGGCCAGGGGCCCCCCCACACCCCGGAAAATGAAATTCCTAATATGGCTCTCGAGTAGACCAGGCCAATACAAATTCATTCTCTGATATAAACTGAGTTTTCTTTGAGAATTTCAGCAAGATTGGCCAACTTTAAGGGGTGGTTTGGACTGATCTGGCATTTTATGAAATCCTCGCCACCTACACTCCCTGAACCTGTACTTTGGGCTGGATATGCATTTCTTAAAGAAAACACTAGTCAAATTCACTTCTGTGGCGAGTCCTGTGGGACTCAACATGGTTTACAGCCTTAAATCTGCCTTAATTGAGAAAATATCAGCACATCCTGATGCAGCCACCTGAAGCTGTATTTTCGCCTTCCTGGAGTCTATTTGACACAGATGACACCACTGGTACACCAGATGTAATCCTAAAACCTATGCAATCAGATTTAGTATGTGGCAGGTGATAATTGGGCCAAGTTTCATGGTTACAGAGCAATATTTAGTACTGGTTTGGGCTGATTTACATCTATTTTGGACCATTTTAACAGCAATATTTGGGCTTTATATTTTCTGTTCAGACATGTAATGCTCCAAATGTGCCTAAACTATCCCTCTTTATTGTTAAAACAAGCATGAAATTAAATGAGGGCTTCAGATTGGCAATATGGTGATATACTTGACATTTCCCCAGTGGGGGGAGGCCAGGGGCCCCCCCACACCCCGGAAAATGAAATTCCTAATATGGCTCTCGAGTAGACCAGGCCAATACAAATTCATTCTCTGATATAAACTGAGTTTTCTTTGAGAATTTCAGCAAGATTGGCCAACTTTAAGGGGTGGTTTGGACTGATCTGGCATTTTATGAAATCCTCGCCACCTACACTCCCTGAACCTGTACTTTGGGCTGGATATGCATTTCTTAAAGAAAACACTAGTCAAATTCACTTCTGTGGCGAGTCCTGTGGGACTCAACATGGTTTACAGCCTTAAATCTGCCTTAATTGAGAAAATATCAGCACATCCTGATGCAGCCACCTGAAGCTGTATTTTCGCCTTCCTGGAGTCTATTTGACACAGATGACACCACTGGTACACCAGATGTAATCCTAAAACCTATGCAATCAGATTTAGTATGTGGCAGGTGATAATTGGGCCAAGTTTCATGGTTACAGAGCAATATTTAGTACTGGTTTGGGCTGATTTACATCTATTTTGGACCATTTTAACAGCAATATTTGGGCTTTATATTTTCTGTTCAGACATGTAATGCTCCAAATGTGCCTAAACTATCCCTCTTTATTGTTAAAACAAGCATGAAATTAAATGAGGGCTTCAGATTGGCAATATGGTGATATACTTGACATTTCCCCAGTGGGGGGAGGCCAGGGGCCCCCCCACACCCCGGAAAATGAAATTCCTAATATGGCTCTCGAGTAGACCAGGCCAATACAAATTCATTCTCTGATATAAACTGAGTTTTCTTTGAGAATTTCAGCAAGATTGGCCAACTTTAAGGGGTGGTTTGGACTGATCTGGCATTTTATGAAATCCTCGCCACCTACACTCCCTGAACCTGTACTTTGGGCTGGATATGCATTTCTTAAAGAAAACACTAGTCAAATTCACTTCTGTGGCGAGTCCTGTGGGACTCAACATGGTTTACAGCCTTAAATCTGCCTTAATTGAGAAAATATCAGCACATCCTGATGCAGCCACCTGAAGCTGTATTTTCGCCTTCCTGGAGTCTATTTGACACAGATGACACCACTGGTACACCAGATGTAATCCTAAAACCTATGCAATCAGATTTAGTATGTGGCAGGTGATAATTGGGCCAAGTTTCATGGTTACAGAGCAATATTTAGTACTGGTTTGGGCTGATTTACATCTATTTTGGACCATTTTAACAGCAATATTTGGGCTTTATATTTTCTGTTCAGACATGTAATGCTCCAAATGTGCCTAAACTATCCCTCTTTATTGTTAAAACAAGCATGAAATTAAATGAGGGCTTCAGATTGGCAATATGGTGATATACTTGACATTTCCCCAGTGGGGGGAGGCCAGGGGCCCCCCCACACCCCGGAAAATGAAATTCCTAATATGGCTCTCGAGTAGACCAGGCCAATACAAATTCATTCTCTGATATAAACTGAGTTTTCTTTGAGAATTTCAGCAAGATTGGCCAACTTTAAGGGGTGGTTTGGACTGATCTGGCATTTTATGAAATCCTCGCCACCTACACTCCCTGAACCTGTACTTTGGGCTGGATATGCATTTCGTAAAGAAAACACTAGTCAAATTCACTTCTGTGGCGAGTCCTGTGGGACTCAACATGGTTTACAGCCTTAAATCTGCCTTAATTGAGAAAATATCAGCACATCCTGATGCAGCCACCTGAAGCTGTATTTTCGCCTTCCTGGAGTCTATTTGACACAGATGACACCACTGGTACACCAGATGTAATCCTAAAACCTATGCAATCAGATTTAGTATGTGGCAGGTGATAATTGGGCCAAGTTTCATGGTTACAGAGCAATATTTAGTACTGGTTTGGGCTGATTTACATCTATTTTGGACCATTTTAACAGCAATATTTGGGCTTTATATTTTCTGTTCAGACATGTAATGCTCCAAATGTGCCTAAACTATCCCTCTTTATTGTTAAAACAAGCATGAAATTAAATGAGGGCTTCAGATTGGCAATATGGTGATATACTTGACATTTCCCCAGTGGGGGGAGGCCAGGGGCCCCCCCACACCCCGGAAAATGAAATTCCTAATATGGCTCTCGAGTAGACCAGGCCAATACAAATTCATTCTCTGATATAAACTGAGTTTTCTTTGAGAATTTCAGCAAGATTGGCCAACTTTAAGGGGTGGTTTGGACTGATCTGGCATTTTATGAAATCCTCGCCACCTACACTCCCTGAACCTGTACTTTGGGCTGGATATGCATTTCTTAAAGAAAACACTAGTCAAATTCACTTCTGTGGCGAGTCCTGTGGGACTCAACATGGTTTACAGCCTTAAATCTGCCTTAATTGAGAAAATATCAGCACATCCTGATGCAGCCACCTGAAGCTGTATTTTCGCCTTCCTGGAGTCTATTTGACACAGATGACACCACTGGTACACCAGATGTAATCCTAAAACCTATGCAATCAGATTTAGTATGTGGCAGGTGATAATTGGGCCAAGTTTCATGGTTACAGAGCAATATTTAGTACTGGTTTGGGCTGATTTACATCTATTTTGGACCATTTTAACAGCAATATTTGGGCTTTATATTTTCTGTTCAGACATGTAATGCTCCAAATGTGCCTAAACTATCCCTCTTTATTGTTAAAACAAGCATGAAATTAAATGAGGGCTTCAGATTGGCAATATGGTGATATACTTGACATTTCCCCAGTGGGGGGAGGCCAGGGGCCCCCCCACACCCCGGAAAATGAAATTCCTAATATGGCTCTCGAGTAGACCAGGCCAATACAAATTCATTCTCTGATATAAACTGAGTTTTCTTTGAGAATTTCAGCAAGATTGGCCAACTTTAAGGGGTGGTTTGGACTGATCTGGCATTTTATGAAATCCTCGCCACCTACACTCCCTGAACCTGTACTTTGGGCTGGATATGCATTTCTTAAAGAAAACACTAGTCAAATTCACTTCTGTGGCGAGTCCTGTGGGACTCAACATGGTTTACAGCCTTAAATCTGCCTTAATTGAGAAAATATCAGCACATCCTGATGCAGCCACCTGAAGCTGTATTTTCGCCTTCCTGGAGTCTATTTGACACAGATGACACCACTGGTACACCAGATGTAATCCTAAAACCTATGCAATCAGATTTAGTATGTGGCAGGTGATAATTGGGCCAAGTTTCATGGTTACAGAGCAATATTTAGTACTGGTTTGGGCTGATTTACATCTATTTTGGACCATTTTAACAGCAATATTTGGGCTTTATATTTTCTGTTCAGACATGTAATGCTCCAAATGTGCCTAAACTATCCCTCTTTATTGTTAAAACAAGCATGAAATTAAATGAGGGCTTCAGATTGGCAATATGGTGATATACTTGACATTTCCCCAGTGGGGGGAGGCCAGGGGCCCCCCCACACCCCGGAAAATGAAATTCCTAATATGGCTCTCGAGTAGACCAGGCCAATACAAATTCATTCTCTGATATAAACTGAGTTTTCTTTGAGAATTTCAGCAAGATTGGCCAACTTTAAGGGGTGGTTTGGACTGATCTGGCATTTTATGAAATCCTCGCCACCTACACTCCCTGAACCTGTACTTTGGGCTGGATATGCATTTCTTAAAGAAAACACTAGTCAAATTCACTTCTGTGGCGAGTCCTGTGGGACTCAACATGGTTTACAGCCTTAAATCTGCCTTAATTGAGAAAATATCAGCACATCCTGATGCAGCCACCTGAAGCTGTATTTTCGCCTTCCTGGAGTCTATTTGACACAGATGACACCACTGGTACACCAGATGTAATCCTAAAACCTATGCAATCAGATTTAGTATGTGGCAGGTGATAATTGGGCCAAGTTTCATGGTTACAGAGCAATATTTAGTACTGGTTTGGGCTGATTTACATCTATTTTGGACCATTTTAACAGCAATATTTGGGCTTTATATTTTCTGTTCAGACATGTAATGCTCCAAATGTGCCTAAACTATCCCTCTTTATTGTTAAAACAAGCATGAAATTAAATGAGGGCTTCAGATTGGCAATATGGTGATATACTTGACATTTCCCCAGTGGGGGGAGGCCAGGGGCCCCCCCACACCCCGGAAAATGAAATTCCTAATATGGCTCTCGAGTAGACCAGGCCAATACAAATTCATTCTCTGATATAAACTGAGTTTTCTTTGAGAATTTCAGCAAGATTGGCCAACTTTAAGGGGTGGTTTGGACTGATCTGGCATTTTATGAAATCCTCGCCACCTACACTCCCTGAACCTGTACTTTGGGCTGGATATGCATTTCGTAAAGAAAACACTAGTCAAATTCACTTCTGTGGCGAGTCCTGTGGGACTCAACATGGTTTACAGCCTTAAATCTGCCTTAATTGAGAAAATATCAGCACATCCTGATGCAGCCACCTGAAGCTGTATTTTCGCCTTCCTGGAGTCTATTTGACACAGATGACACCACTGGTACACCAGATGTAATCCTAAAACCTATGCAATCAGATTTAGTATGTGGCAGGTGATAATTGGGCCAAGTTTCATGGTTACAGAGCAATATTTAGTACTGGTTTGGGCTGATTTACATCTATTTTGGACCATTTTAACAGCAATATTTGGGCTTTATATTTTCTGTTCAGACATGTAATGCTCCAAATGTGCCTAAACTATCCCTCTTTATTGTTAAAACAAGCATGAAATTAAATGAGGGCTTCAGATTGGCAATATGGTGATATACTTGACATTTCCCCAGTGGGGGGAGGCCAGGGGCCCCCCCACACCCCGGAAAATGAAATTCCTAATATGGCTCTCGAGTAGACCAGGCCAATACAAATTCATTCTCTGATATAAACTGAGTTTTCTTTGAGAATTTCAGCAAGATTGGCCAACTTTAAGGGGTGGTTTGGACTGATCTGGCATTTTATGAAATCCTCGCCACCTACACTCCCTGAACCTGTACTTTGGGCTGGATATGCATTTCTTAAAGAAAACACTAGTCAAATTCACTTCTGTGGCGAGTCCTGTGGGACTCAACATGGTTTACAGCCTTAAATCTGCCTTAATTGAGAAAATATCAGCACATCCTGATGCAGCCACCTGAAGCTGTATTTTCGCCTTCCTGGAGTCTATTTGACACAGATGACACCACTGGTACACCAGATGTAATCCTAAAACCTATGCAATCAGATTTAGTATGTGGCAGGTGATAATTGGGCCAAGTTTCATGGTTACAGAGCAATATTTAGTACTGGTTTGGGCTGATTTACATCTATTTTGGACCATTTTAACAGCAATATTTGGGCTTTATATTTTCTGTTCAGACATGTAATGCTCCAAATGTGCCTAAACTATCCCTCTTTATTGTTAAAACAAGCATGAAATTAAATGAGGGCTTCAGATTGGCAATATGGTGATATACTTGACATTTCCCCAGTGGGGGGAGGCCAGGGGCCCCCCCACACCCCGGAAAATGAAATTCCTAATATGGCTCTCGAGTAGACCAGGCCAATACAAATTCATTCTCTGATATAAACTGAGTTTTCTTTGAGAATTTCAGCAAGATTGGCCAACTTTAAGGGGTGGTTTGGACTGATCTGGCATTTTATGAAATCCTCGCCACCTACACTCCCTGAACCTGTACTTTGGGCTGGATATGCATTTCTTAAAGAAAACACTAGTCAAATTCACTTCTGTGGCGAGTCCTGTGGGACTCAACATGGTTTACAGCCTTAAATCTGCCTTAATTGAGAAAATATCAGCACATCCTGATGCAGCCACCTGAAGCTGTATTTTCGCCTTCCTGGAGTCTATTTGACACAGATGACACCACTGGTACACCAGATGTAATCCTAAAACCTATGCAATCAGATTTAGTATGTGGCAGGTGATAATTGGGCCAAGTTTCATGGTTACAGAGCAATATTTAGTACTGGTTTGGGCTGATTTACATCTATTTTGGACCATTTTAACAGCAATATTTGGGCTTTATATTTTCTGTTCAGACATGTAATGCTCCAAATGTGCCTAAACTATCCCTCTTTATTGTTAAAACAAGCATGAAATTAAATGAGGGCTTCAGATTGGCAATATGGTGATATACTTGACATTTCCCCAGTGGGGGGAGGCCAGGGGCCCCCCCACACCCCGGAAAATGAAATTCCTAATATGGCTCTCGAGTAGACCAGGCCAATACAAATTCATTCTCTGATATAAACTGAGTTTTCTTTGAGAATTTCAGCAAGATTGGCCAACTTTAAGGGGTGGTTTGGACTGATCTGGCATTTTATGAAATCCTCGCCACCTACACTCCCTGAACCTGTACTTTGGGCTGGATATGCATTTCTTAAAGAAAACACTAGTCAAATTCACTTCTGTGGCGAGTCCTGTGGGACTCAACATGGTTTACAGCCTTAAATCTGCCTTAATTGAGAAAATATCAGCACATCCTGATGCAGCCACCTGAAGCTGTATTTTCGCCTTCCTGGAGTCTATTTGACACAGATGACACCACTGGTACACCAGATGTAATCCTAAAACCTATGCAATCAGATTTAGTATGTGGCAGGTGATAATTGGGCCAAGTTTCATGGTTACAGAGCAATATTTAGTACTGGTTTGGGCTGATTTACATCTATTTTGGACCATTTTAACAGCAATATTTGGGCTTTATATTTTCTGTTCAGACATGTAATGCTCCAAATGTGCCTAAACTATCCCTCTTTATTGTTAAAACAAGCATGAAATTAAATGAGGGCTTCAGATTGGCAATATGGTGATATACTTGACATTTCCCCAGTGGGGGGAGGCCAGGGGCCCCCCCACACCCCGGAAAATGAAATTCCTAATATGGCTCTCGAGTAGACCAGGCCAATACAAATTCATTCTCTGATATAAACTGAGTTTTCTTTGAGAATTTCAGCAAGATTGGCCAACTTTAAGGGGTGGTTTGGACTGATCTGGCATTTTATGAAATCCTCGCCACCTACACTCCCTGAACCTGTACTTTGGGCTGGATATGCATTTCTTAAAGAAAACACTAGTCAAATTCACTTCTGTGGCGAGTCCTGTGGGACTCAACATGGTTTACAGCCTTAAATCTGCCTTAATTGAGAAAATATCAGCACATCCTGATGCAGCCACCTGAAGCTGTATTTTCGCCTTCCTGGAGTCTATTTGACACAGATGACACCACTGGTACACCAGATGTAATCCTAAAACCTATGCAATCAGATTTAGTATGTGGCAGGTGATAATTGGGCCAAGTTTCATGGTTACAGAGCAATATTTAGTACTGGTTTGGGCTGATTTACATCTATTTTGGACCATTTTAACAGCAATATTTGGGCTTTATATTTTCTGTTCAGACATGTAATGCTCCAAATGTGCCTAAACTATCCCTCTTTATTGTTAAAACAAGCATGAAATTAAATGAGGGCTTCAGATTGGCAATATGGTGATATACTTGACATTTCCCCAGTGGGGGGAGGCCAGGGGCCCCCCCACACCCCGGAAAATGAAATTCCTAATATGGCTCTCGAGTAGACCAGGCCAATACAAATTCATTCTCTGATATAAACTGAGTTTTCTTTGAGAATTTCAGCAAGATTGGCCAACTTTAAGGGGTGGTTTGGACTGATCTGGCATTTTATGAAATCCTCGCCACCTACACTCCCTGAACCTGTACTTTGGGCTGGATATGCATTTCTTAAAGAAAACACTAGTCAAATTCACTTCTGTGGCGAGTCCTGTGGGACTCAACATGGTTTACAGCCTTAAATCTGCCTTAATTGAGAAAATATCAGCACATCCTGATGCAGCCACCTGAAGCTGTATTTTCGCCTTCCTGGAGTCTATTTGACACAGATGACACCACTGGTACACCAGATGTAATCCTAAAACCTATGCAATCAGATTTAGTATGTGGCAGGTGATAATTGGGCCAAGTTTCATGGTTACAGAGCAATATTTAGTACTGGTTTGGGCTGATTTACATCTATTTTGGACCATTTTAACAGCAATATTTGGGCTTTATATTTTCTGTTCAGACATGTAATGCTCCAAATGTGCCTAAACTATCCCTCTTTATTGTTAAAACAAGCATGAAATTAAATGAGGGCTTCAGATTGGCAATATGGTGATATACTTGACATTTCCCCAGTGGGGGGAGGCCAGGGGCCCCCCCACACCCCGGAAAATGAAATTCCTAATATGGCTCTCGAGTAGACCAGGCCAATACAAATTCATTCTCTGATATAAACTGAGTTTTCTTTGAGAATTTCAGCAAGATTGGCCAACTTTAAGGGGTGGTTTGGACTGATCTGGCATTTTATGAAATCCTCGCCACCTACACTCCCTGAACCTGTACTTTGGGCTGGATATGCATTTCTTAAAGAAAACACTAGTCAAATTCACTTCTGTGGCGAGTCCTGTGGGACTCAACATGGTTTACAGCCTTAAATCTGCCTTAATTGAGAAAATATCAGCACATCCTGATGCAGCCACCTGAAGCTGTATTTTCGCCTTCCTGGAGTCTATTTGACACAGATGACACCACTGGTACACCAGATGTAATCCTAAAACCTATGCAATCAGATTTAGTATGTGGCAGGTGATAATTGGGCCAAGTTTCATGGTTACAGAGCAATATTTAGTACTGGTTTGGGCTGATTTACATCTATTTTGGACCATTTTAACAGCAATATTTGGGCTTTATATTTTCTGTTCAGACATGTAATGCTCCAAATGTGCCTAAACTATCCCTCTTTATTGTTAAAACAAGCATGAAATTAAATGAGGGCTTCAGATTGGCAATATGGTGATATACTTGACATTTCCCCAGTGGGGGGAGGCCAGGGGCCCCCCCACACCCCGGAAAATGAAATTCCTAATATGGCTCTCGAGTAGACCAGGCCAATACAAATTCATTCTCTGATATAAACTGAGTTTTCTTTGAGAATTTCAGCAAGATTGGCCAACTTTAAGGGGTGGTTTGGACTGATCTGGCATTTTATGAAATCCTCGCCACCTACACTCCCTGAACCTGTACTTTGGGCTGGATATGCATTTCTTAAAGAAAACACTAGTCAAATTCACTTCTGTGGCGAGTCCTGTGGGACTCAACATGGTTTACAGCCTTAAATCTGCCTTAATTGAGAAAATATCAGCACATCCTGATGCAGCCACCTGAAGCTGTATTTTCGCCTTCCTGGAGTCTATTTGACACAGATGACACCACTGGTACACCAGATGTAATCCTAAAACCTATGCAATCAGATTTAGTATGTGGCAGGTGATAATTGGGCCAAGTTTCATGGTTACAGAGCAATATTTAGTACTGGTTTGGGCTGATTTACATCTATTTTGGACCATTTTAACAGCAATATTTGGGCTTTATATTTTCTGTTCAGACATGTAATGCTCCAAATGTGCCTAAACTATCCCTCTTTATTGTTAAAACAAGCATGAAATTAAATGAGGGCTTCAGATTGGCAATATGGTGATATACTTGACATTTCCCCAGTGGGGGGAGGCCAGGGGCCCCCCCACACCCCGGAAAATGAAATTCCTAATATGGCTCTCGAGTAGACCAGGCCAATACAAATTCATTCTCTGATATAAACTGAGTTTTCTTTGAGAATTTCAGCAAGATTGGCCAACTTTAAGGGGTGGTTTGGACTGATCTGGCATTTTATGAAATCCTCGCCACCTACACTCCCTGAACCTGTACTTTGGGCTGGATATGCATTTCTTAAAGAAAACACTAGTCAAATTCACTTCTGTGGCGAGTCCTGTGGGACTCAACATGGTTTACAGCCTTAAATCTGCCTTAATTGAGAAAATATCAGCACATCCTGATGCAGCCACCTGAAGCTGTATTTTCGCCTTCCTGGAGTCTATTTGACACAGATGACACCACTGGTACACCAGATGTAATCCTAAAACCTATGCAATCAGATTTAGTATGTGGCAGGTGATAATTGGGCCAAGTTTCATGGTTACAGAGCAATATTTAGTACTGGTTTGGGCTGATTTACATCTATTTTGGACCATTTTAACAGCAATATTTGGGCTTTATATTTTCTGTTCAGACATGTAATGCTCCAAATGTGCCTAAACTATCCCTCTTTATTGTTAAAACAAGCATGAAATTAAATGAGGGCTTCAGATTGGCAATATGGTGATATACTTGACATTTCCCCAGTGGGGGGAGGCCAGGGGCCCCCCCACACCCCGGAAAATGAAATTCCTAATATGGCTCTCGAGTAGACCAGGCCAATACAAATTCATTCTCTGATATAAACTGAGTTTTCTTTGAGAATTTCAGCAAGATTGGCCAACTTTAAGGGGTGGTTTGGACTGATCTGGCATTTTATGAAATCCTCGCCACCTACACTCCCTGAACCTGTACTTTGGGCTGGATATGCATTTCTTAAAGAAAACACTAGTCAAATTCACTTCTGTGGCGAGTCCTGTGGGACTCAACATGGTTTACAGCCTTAAATCTGCCTTAATTGAGAAAATATCAGCACATCCTGATGCAGCCACCTGAAGCTGTATTTTCGCCTTCCTGGAGTCTATTTGACACAGATGACACCACTGGTACACCAGATGTAATCCTAAAACCTATGCAATCAGATTTAGTATGTGGCAGGTGATAATTGGGCCAAGTTTCATGGTTACAGAGCAATATTTAGTACTGGTTTGGGCTGATTTACATCTATTTTGGACCATTTTAACAGCAATATTTGGGCTTTATATTTTCTGTTCAGACATGTAATGCTCCAAATGTGCCTAAACTATCCCTCTTTATTGTTAAAACAAGCATGAAATTAAATGAGGGCTTCAGATTGGCAATATGGTGATATACTTGACATTTCCCCAGTGGGGGGAGGCCAGGGGCCCCCCCACACCCCGGAAAATGAAATTCCTAATATGGCTCTCGAGTAGACCAGGCCAATACAAATTCATTCTCTGATATAAACTGAGTTTTCTTTGAGAATTTCAGCAAGATTGGCCAACTTTAAGGGGTGGTTTGGACTGATCTGGCATTTTATGAAATCCTCGCCACCTACACTCCCTGAACCTGTACTTTGGGCTGGATATGCATTTCTTAAAGAAAACACTAGTCAAATTCACTTCTGTGGCGAGTCCTGTGGGACTCAACATGGTTTACAGCCTTAAATCTGCCTTAATTGAGAAAATATCAGCACATCCTGATGCAGCCACCTGAAGCTGTATTTTCGCCTTCCTGGAGTCTATTTGACACAGATGACACCACTGGTACACCAGATGTAATCCTAAAACCTATGCAATCAGATTTAGTATGTGGCAGGTGATAATTGGGCCAAGTTTCATGGTTACAGAGCAATATTTAGTACTGGTTTGGGCTGATTTACATCTATTTTGGACCATTTTAACAGCAATATTTGGGCTTTATATTTTCTGTTCAGACATGTAATGCTCCAAATGTGCCTAAACTATCCCTCTTTATTGTTAAAACAAGCATGAAATTAAATGAGGGCTTCAGATTGGCAATATGGTGATATACTTGACATTTCCCCAGTGGGGGGAGGCCAGGGGCCCCCCCACACCCCGGAAAATGAAATTCCTAATATGGCTCTCGAGTAGACCAGGCCAATACAAATTCATTCTCTGATATAAACTGAGTTTTCTTTGAGAATTTCAGCAAGATTGGCCAACTTTAAGGGGTGGTTTGGACTGATCTGGCATTTTATGAAATCCTCGCCACCTACACTCCCTGAACCTGTACTTTGGGCTGGATATGCATTTCGTAAAGAAAACACTAGTCAAATTCACTTCTGTGGCGAGTCCTGTGGGACTCAACATGGTTTACAGCCTTAAATCTGCCTTAATTGAGAAAATATCAGCACATCCTGATGCAGCCACCTGAAGCTGTATTTTCGCCTTCCTGGAGTCTATTTGACACAGATGACACCACTGGTACACCAGATGTAATCCTAAAACCTATGCAATCAGATTTAGTATGTGGCAGGTGATAATTGGGCCAAGTTTCATGGTTACAGAGCAATATTTAGTACTGGTTTGGGCTGATTTACATCTATTTTGGACCATTTTAACAGCAATATTTGGGCTTTATATTTTCTGTTCAGACATGTAATGCTCCAAATGTGCCTAAACTATCCCTCTTTATTGTTAAAACAAGCATGAAATTAAATGAGGGATTCAGATTGGCAATATGGTGATATACTTGACATTTCCCCAGTGGGGGGAGGCCAGGGGCCCCCCCACACCCCGGAAAATGAAATTCCTAATATGGCTCTCGAGTAGACCAGGCCAATACAAATTCATTCTCTGATATAAACTGAGTTTTCTTTGAGAATTTCAGCAAGACTGGCCAACTTTAAGGGGTGGTTTGGACTGATCTGGCATTTTATGAAATCCTCGCCACCTACACTCCCTGAACCTGTACTTTGGGCTGGATATGCATTTCTTAAAGAAAACACTAGTCAAATTCACTTCTGTGGCGAGTCCTGTGGGACTCAACATGGTTTACAGCCTTAAATCTGCCTTAATTGAGAAAATATCAGCACATCCTGATGCAGCCACCTGAAGCTGTATTTTCGCCTTCCTGGAGTCTATTTGACACAGATGACACCACTGGTACACCAGATGTAATCCTAAAACCTATGCAATCAGATTTAGTATGTGGCAGGTGATAATTGGGCCAAGTTTCATGGTTACAGAGCAATACTTAGTACTGGTTTGGGCTGATTTACATCTATTTTGGACCATTTTAACAGCAATATTTGGGCTTTATATTTTCTGTTCAGACATGTAATGCTCCAAATGTGCCTAAACTATCCCTCTTTATTGTTAAAACAAGCATGAAATTAAATGAGGGCTTCAGATTGGCAATATGGTGATATACTTGACATTTCCCCAGTGGGGGGAGGCCAGGGGCCCCCCCACACCCCGGAAAATGAAATTCCTAATATGGCTCTCGAGTAGACCAGGCCAATACAAATTCATTCTCTGATATAAACTGAGTTTTCTTTGAGAATTTCAGCAAGATTGGCCAACTTTAAGGGGTGGTTTGGACTGATCTGGCATTTTATGAAATCCTCGCCACCTACACTCCCTGAACCTGTACTTTGGGCTGGATATGCATTTCGTAAAGAAAACACTAGTCACATTCACTTCTGTGGCGAGTCCTGTGGGACTCAACATGGTTTACAGCCTTAAATCTGCCTTAATTGAGAAAATATCAGCACATCCTGATGCAGCCACCTGAAGCTGTATTTTCGCCTTCCTGGAGTCTATTTGACACAGATGACACCACTGGTACACCAGATGTAATCCTAAAACCTATGCAATCAGATTTAGTATGTGGCAGGTGATAATTGGGCCAAGTTTCATGGTTACAGAGCAATATTTAGTACTGGTTTGGGCTGATTTACATCTATTTTGGACCATTTTAACAGCAATATTTGGGCTTTATATTTTCTGTTCAGACATGTAATGCTCCAAATGTGCCTAAACTATCCCTCTTTATTGTTAAAACAAGCATGAAATTAAATGAGGGATTCAGATTGGCAATATGGTGATATACTTGACATTTCCCCAGTGGGGGGAGGCCAGGGGCCCCCCCACACCCCGGAAAATGAAATTCCTAATATGGCTCTCGAGTAGACCAGGCCAATACAAATTCATTCTCTGATATAAACTGAGTTTTCTTTGAGAATTTCAGCAAGACTGGCCAACTTTAAGGGGTGGTTTGGACTGATCTGGCATTTTATGAAATCCTCGCCACCTACACTCCCTGAACCTGTACTTTGGGCTGGATATGCATTTCTTAAAGAAAACACTAGTCAAATTCACTTCTGTGGCGAGTCCTGTGGGACTCAACATGGTTTACAGCCTTAAATCTGCCTTAATTGAGAAAATATCAGCACATCCTGATGCAGCCACCTGAAGCTGTATTTTCGCCTTCCTGGAGTCTATTTGACACAGATGACACCACTGGTACACCAGATGTAATCCTAAAACCTATGCAATCAGATTTAGTATGTGGCAGGTGATAATTGGGCCAAGTTTCATGGTTACAGAGCAATATTTAGTACTGGTTTGGGCTGATTTACATCTATTTTGGACCATTTTAACAGCAATATTTGGGCTTTATATTTTCTGTTCAGACATGTAATGCTCCAAATGTGCCTAAACTATCCCTCTTTATTGTTAAAACAAGCATGAAATTAAATGAGGGATTCAGATTGGCAATATGGTGATATACTTGACATTTCCCCAGTGGGGGGAGGCCAGGGGCCCCCCCACACCCCGGAAAATGAAATTCCTAATATGGCTCTCGAGTAGACCAGGCCAATACAAATTCATTCTCTGATATAAACTGAGTTTTCTTTGAGAATTTCAGCAAGACTGGCCAACTTTAAGGGGTGGTTTGGACTGATCTGGCATTTTATGAAATCCTCGCCACCTACACTCCCTGAACCTGTACTTTGGGCTGGATATGCATTTCTTAAAGAAAACACTAGTCAAATTCACTTCTGTGGCGAGTCCTGTGGGACTCAACATGGTTTACAGCCTTAAATCTGCCTTAATTGAGAAAATATCAGCACATCCTGATGCAGCCACCTGAAGCTGTATTTTCGCCTTCCTGGAGTCTATTTGACACAGATGACACCACTGGTACACCAGATGTAATCCTAAAACCTATGCAATCAGATTTAGTATGTGGCAGGTGATAATTGGGCCAAGTTTCATGGTTACAGAGCAATACTTAGTACTGGTTTGGGCTGATTTACATCTATTTTGGACCATTTTAACAGCAATATTTGGGCTTTATATTTTCTGTTCAGACATGTAATGCTCCAAATGTGCCTAAACTATCCCTCTTTATTGTTAAAACAAGCATGAAATTAAATGAGGGCTTCAGATTGGCAATATGGTGATATACTTGACATTTCCCCAGTGGGGGGAGGCCAGGGGCCCCCCCACACCCCGGAAAATGAAATTCCTAATATGGCTCTCGAGTAGACCAGGCCAATACAAATTCATTCTCTGATATAAACTGAGTTTTCTTTGAGAATTTCAGCAAGATTGGCCAACTTTAAGGGGTGGTTTGGACTGATCTGGCATTTTATGAAATCCTCGCCACCTACACTCCCTGAACCTGTACTTTGGGCTGGATATGCATTTCGTAAAGAAAACACTAGTCAAATTCACTTCTGTGGCGAGTCCTGTGGGACTCAACATGGTTTACAGCCTTAAATCTGCCTTAATTGAGAAAATATCAGCACATCCTGATGCAGCCACCTGAAGCTGTATTTTCGCCTTCCTGGAGTCTATTTGACACAGATGACACCACTGGTACACCAGATGTAATCCTAAAACCTATGCAATCAGATTTAGTATGTGGCAGGTGATAATTGGGCCAAGTTTCATGGTTACAGAGCAATATTTAGTACTGGTTTGGGCTGATTTACATCTATTTTGGACCATTTTAACAGCAATATTTGGGCTTTATATTTTCTGTTCAGACATGTAATGCTCCAAATGTGCCTAAACTATCCCTCTTTATTGTTAAAACAAGCATGAAATTAAATGAGGGCTTCAGATTGGCAATATGGTGATATACTTGACATTTCCCCAGTGGGGGGAGGCCAGGGGCCCCCCCACACCCCGGAAAATGAAATTCCTAATATGGCTCTCGAGTAGACCAGGCCAATACAAATTCATTCTCTGATATAAACTGAGTTTTCTTTGAGAATTTCAGCAAGATTGGCCAACTTTAAGGGGTGGTTTGGACTGATCTGGCATTTTATGAAATCCTCGCCACCTACACTCCCTGAACCTGTACTTTGGGCTGGATATGCATTTCTTAAAGAAAACACTAGTCAAATTCACTTCTGTGGCGAGTCCTGTGGGACTCAACATGGTTTACAGCCTTAAATCTGCCTTAATTGAGAAAATATCAGCACATCCTGATGCAGCCACCTGAAGCTGTATTTTCGCCTTCCTGGAGTCTATTTGACACAGATGACACCACTGGTACACCAGATGTAATCCTAAAACCTATGCAATCAGATTTAGTATGTGGCAGGTGATAATTGGGCCAAGTTTCATGGTTACAGAGCAATATTTAGTACTGGTTTGGGCTGATTTACATCTATTTTGGACCATTTTAACAGCAATATTTGGGCTTTATATTTTCTGTTCAGACATGTAATGCTCCAAATGTGCCTAAACTATCCCTCTTTATTGTTAAAACAAGCATGAAATTAAATGAGGGCTTCAGATTGGCAATATGGTGATATACTTGACATTTCCCCAGTGGGGGGAGGCCAGGGGCCCCCCCACACCCCGGAAAATGAAATTCCTAATATGGCTCTCGAGTAGACCAGGCCAATACAAATTCATTCTCTGATATAAACTGAGTTTTCTTTGAGAATTTCAGCAAGATTGGCCAACTTTAAGGGGTGGTTTGGACTGATCTGGCATTTTATGAAATCCTCGCCACCTACACTCCCTGAACCTGTACTTTGGGCTGGATATGCATTTCTTAAAGAAAACACTAGTCAAATTCACTTCTGTGGCGAGTCCTGTGGGACTCAACATGGTTTACAGCCTTAAATCTGCCTTAATTGAGAAAATATCAGCACATCCTGATGCAGCCACCTGAAGCTGTATTTTCGCCTTCCTGGAGTCTATTTGACACAGATGACACCACTGGTACACCAGATGTAATCCTAAAACCTATGCAATCAGATTTAGTATGTGGCAGGTGATAATTGGGCCAAGTTTCATGGTTACAGAGCAATATTTAGTACTGGTTTGGGCTGATTTACATCTATTTTGGACCATTTTAACAGCAATATTTGGGCTTTATATTTTCTGTTCAGACATGTAATGCTCCAAATGTGCCTAAACTATCCCTCTTTATTGTTAAAACAAGCATGAAATTAAATGAGGGCTTCAGATTGGCAATATGGTGATATACTTGACATTTCCCCAGTGGGGGGAGGCCAGGGGCCCCCCCACACCCCGGAAAATGAAATTCCTAATATGGCTCTCGAGTAGACCAGGCCAATACAAATTCATTCTCTGATATAAACTGAGTTTTCTTTGAGAATTTCAGCAAGATTGGCCAACTTTAAGGGGTGGTTTGGACTGATCTGGCATTTTATGAAATCCTCGCCACCTACACTCCCTGAACCTGTACTTTGGGCTGGATATGCATTTCTTAAAGAAAACACTAGTCAAATTCACTTCTGTGGCGAGTCCTGTGGGACTCAACATGGTTTACAGCCTTAAATCTGCCTTAATTGAGAAAATATCAGCACATCCTGATGCAGCCACCTGAAGCTGTATTTTCGCCTTCCTGGAGTCTATTTGACACAGATGACACCACTGGTACACCAGATGTAATCCTAAAACCTATGCAATCAGATTTAGTATGTGGCAGGTGATAATTGGGCCAAGTTTCATAGTTACAGAGCAATATTTAGTACTGGTTTGGGCTGATTTACATCTATTTTGGACCATTTTAACAGCAATATTTGGGCTTTATATTTTCTGTTCAGACATGTAATGCTCCAAATGTGCCTAAACTATCCCTCTTTATTGTTAAAACAAGCATGAAATTAAATGAGGGCTTCAGATTGGCAATATGGTGATATACTTGACATTTCCCCAGTGGGGGGAGGCCAGGGGCCCCCCCACACCCCGGAAAATGAAATTCCTAATATGGCTCTCGAGTAGACCAGGCCAATACAAATTCATTCTCTGATATAAACTGAGTTTTCTTTGAGAATTTCAGCAAGATTGGCCAACTTTAAGGGGTGGTTTGGACTGATCTGGCATTTTATGAAATCCTCGCCACCTACACTCCCTGAACCTGTACTTTGGGCTGGATATGCATTTCTTAAAGAAAACACTAGTCAAATTCACTTCTGTGGCGAGTCCTGTGGGACTCAACATGGTTTACAGCCTTAAATCTGCCTTAATTGAGAAAATATCAGCACATCCTGATGCAGCCACCTGAAGCTGTATTTTCGCCTTCCTGGAGTCTATTTGACACAGATGACACCACTGGTACACCAGATGTAATCCTAAAACCTATGCAATCAGATTTAGTATGTGGCAGGTGATAATTGGGCCAAGTTTCATGGTTACAGAGCAATATTTAGTACTGGTTTGGGCTGATTTACATCTATTTTGGACCATTTTAACAGCAATATTTGGGCTTTATATTTTCTGTTCAGACATGTAATGCTCCAAATGTGCCTAAACTATCCCTCTTTATTGTTAAAACAAGCATGAAATTAAATGAGGGCTTCAGATTGGCAATATGGTGATATACTTGACATTTCCCCAGTGGGGGGAGGCCAGGGGCCCCCCCCCCCACACCCCGGAAAATGAAATTCCTAATATGGCTCTCGAGTAGACCAGGCCAATACAAATTCATTCTCTGATATAAACTGAGTTTTCTTTGAGAATTTCAGCAAGATTGGCCAACTTTAAGGGGTGGTTTGGACTGATCTGGCATTTTATGAAATCCTCGCCACCTACACTCCCTGAACCTGTACTTTGGGCTGGATATGCATTTCTTAAAGAAAACACTAGTCAAATTCACTTCTGTGGCGAGTCCTGTGGGACTCAACATGGTTTACAGCCTTAAATCTGCCTTAATTGAGAAAATATCAGCACATCCTGATGCAGCCACCTGAAGCTGTATTTTCGCCTTCCTGGAGTCTATTTGACACAGATGACACCACTGGTACACCAGATGTAATCCTAAAACCTATGCAATCAGATTTAGTATGTGGCAGGTGATAATTGGGCCAAGTTTCATGGTTACAGAGCAATATTTAGTACTGGTTTGGGCTGATTTACATCTATTTTGGACCATTTTAACAGCAATATTTGGGCTTTATATTTTCTGTTCAGACATGTAATGCTCCAAATGTGCCTAAACTATCCCTCTTTATTGTTAAAACAAGCATGAAATTAAATGAGGGCTTCAGATTGGCAATATGGTGATATACTTGACATTTCCCCAGTGGGGGGAGGCCAGGGGCCCCCCCCCCACACCCCGGAAAATGAAATTCCTAATATGGCTCTCGAGTAGACCAGGCCAATACAAATTCATTCTCTGATATAAACTGAGTTTTCTTTGAGAATTTCAGCAAGATTGGCCAACTTTAAGGGGTGGTTTGGACTGATCTGGCATTTTATGAAATCCTCGCCACCTACACTCCCTGAACCTGTACTTTGGGCTGGATATGCATTTCTTAAAGAAAACACTAGTCAAATTCACTTCTGTGGCGAGTCCTGTGGGACTCAACATGGTTTACAGCCTTAAATCTGCCTTAATTGAGAAAATATCAGCACATCCTGATGCAGCCACCTGAAGCTGTATTTTCGCCTTCCTGGAGTCTATTTGACACAGATGACACCACTGGTACACCAGATGTAATCCTAAAACCTATGCAATCAGATTTAGTATGTGGCAGGTGATAATTGGGCCAAGTTTCATGGTTACAGAGCAATATTTAGTACTGGTTTGGGCTGATTTACATCTATTTTGGACCATTTTAACAGCAATATTTGGGCTTTATATTTTCTGTTCAGACATGTAATGCTCCAAATGTGCCTAAACTATCCCTCTTTATTGTTAAAACAAGCATGAAATTAAATGAGGGCTTCAGATTGGCAATATGGTGATATACTTGACATTTCCCCAGTGGGGGGAGGCCAGGGGCCCCCCCCCCACACCCCGGAAAATGAAATTCCTAATATGGCTCTCGAGTAGACCAGGCCAATACAAATTCATTCTCTGATATAAACTGAGTTTTCTTTGAGAATTTCAGCAAGATTGGCCAACTTTAAGGGGTGGTTTGGACTGATCTGGCATTTTATGAAATCCTCGCCACCTACACTCCCTGAACCTGTACTTTGGGCTGGATATGCATTTCTTAAAGAAAACACTAGTCAAATTCACTTCTGTGGCGAGTCCTGTGGGACTCAACATGGTTTACAGCCTTAAATCTGCCTTAATTGAGAAAATATCAGCACATCCTGATGCAGCCACCTGAAGCTGTATTTTCGCCTTCCTGGAGTCTATTTGACACAGATGACACCACTGGTACACCAGATGTAATCCTAAAACCTATGCAATCAGATTTAGTATGTGGCAGGTGATAATTGGGCCAAGTTTCATGGTTACAGAGCAATATTTAGTACTGGTTTGGGCTGATTTACATCTATTTTGGACCATTTTAACAGCAATATTTGGGCTTTATATTTTCTGTTCAGACATGTAATGCTCCAAATGTGCCTAAACTATCCCTCTTTATTGTTAAAACAAGCATGAAATTAAATGAGGGCTTCAGATTGGCAATATGGTGATATACTTGACATTTCCCCAGTGGGGGGAGGCCAGGGGCCCCCCCACACCCCGGAAAATGAAATTCCTAATATGGCTCTCGAGTAGACCAGGCCAATACAAATTCATTCTCTGATATAAACTGAGTTTTCTTTGAGAATTTCAGCAAGATTGGCCAACTTTAAGGGGTGGTTTGGACTGATCTGGCATTTTATGAAATCCTTGCCACCTACACTCCCTGAACCTGTACTTTGGGCTGGATATGCATTTCTTAAAGAAAACACTAGTCAAATTCACTTCTGTGGCGAGTCCTGTGGGACTCAACATGGTTTACAGCCTTAAATCTGCCTTAATTGAGAAAATATCAGCACATCCTGATGCAGCCACCTGAAGCTGTATTTTCGCCTTCCTGGAGTCTATTTGACACAGATGACACCACTGGTACACCAGATGTAATCCTAAAACCTATGCAATCAGATTTAGTATGTGGCAGGTGATAATTGGGCCAAGTTTCATGGTTACAGAGCAATATTTAGTACTGGTTTGGGCTGATTTACATCTATTTTGGACCATTTTAACAGCAATATTTGGGCTTTATATTTTCTGTTCAGACATGTAATGCTCCAAATGTGCCTAAACTATCCCTCTTTATTGTTAAAACAAGCATGAAATTAAATGAGGGCTTCAGATTGGCAATATGGTGATATACTTGACATTTCCCCAGTGGGGGGAGGCCAGGGGCCCCCCCACACCCCGGAAAATGAAATTCCTAATATGGCTCTCGAGTAGACCAGGCCAATACAAATTCATTCTCTGATATAAACTGAGTTTTCTTTGAGAATTTCAGCAAGATTGGCCAACTTTAAGGGGTGGTTTGGACTGATCTGGCATTTTATGAAATCCTCGCCACCTACACTCCCTGAACCTGTACTTTGGGCTGGATATGCATTTCTTAAAGAAAACACTAGTCAAATTCACTTCTGTGGCGAGTCCTGTGGGACTCAACATGGTTTACAGCCTTAAATCTGCCTTAATTGAGAAAATATCAGCACATCCTGATGCAGCCACCTGAAGCTGTATTTTCGCCTTCCTGGAGTCTATTTGACACAGATGACACCACTGGTACACCAGATGTAATCCTAAAACCTATGCAATCAGATTTAGTATGTGGCAGGTGATAATTGGGCCAAGTTTCATGGTTACAGAGCAATATTTAGTACTGGTTTGGGCTGATTTACATCTATTTTGGACCATTTTAACAGCAATATTTGGGCTTTATATTTTCTGTTCAGACATGTAATGCTCCAAATGTGCCTAAACTATCCCTCTTTATTGTTAAAACAAGCATGAAATTAAATGAGGGCTTCAGATTGGCAATATGGTGATATACTTGACATTTCCCCAGTGGGGGGAGGCCAGGGGCCCCCCCACACCCCGGAAAATGAAATTCCTAATATGGCTCTCGAGTAGACCAGGCCAATACAAATTCATTCTCTGATATAAACTGAGTTTTCTTTGAGAATTTCAGCAAGATTGGCCAACTTTAAGGGGTGGTTTGGACTGATCTGGCATTTTATGAAATCCTCGCCACCTACACTCCCTGAACCTGTACTTTGGGCTGGATATGCATTTCTTAAAGAAAACACTAGTCAAATTCACTTCTGTGGCGAGTCCTGTGGGACTCAACATGGTTTACAGCCTTAAATCTGCCTTAATTGAGAAAATATCAGCACATCCTGATGCAGCCACCTGAAGCTGTATTTTCGCCTTCCTGGAGTCTATTTGACACAGATGACACCACTGGTACACCAGATGTAATCCTAAAACCTATGCAATCAGATTTAGTATGTGGCAGGTGATAATTGGGCCAAGTTTCATGGTTACAGAGCAATATTTAGTACTGGTTTGGGCTGATTTACATCTATTTTGGACCATTTTAACAGCAATATTTGGGCTTTATATTTTCTGTTCAGACATGTAATGCTCCAAATGTGCCTAAACTATCCCTCTTTATTGTTAAAACAAGCATGAAATTAAATGAGGGCTTCAGATTGGCAATATGGTGATATACTTGACATTTCCCCAGTGGGGGGAGGCCAGGGGCCCCCCCACACCCCGGAAAATGAAATTCCTAATATGGCTCTCGAGTAGACCAGGCCAATACAAATTCATTCTCTGATATAAACTGAGTTTTCTTTGAGAATTTCAGCAAGATTGGCCAACTTTAAGGGGTGGTTTGGACTGATCTGGCATTTTATGAAATCCTTGCCACCTACACTCCCTGAACCTGTACTTTGGGCTGGATATGCATTTCGTAAAGAAAACACTAGTCAAATTCACTTCTGTGGCGAGTCCTGTGGGACTCAACATGGTTTACAGCCTTAAATCTGCCTTAATTGAGAAAATATCAGCACATCCTGATGCAGCCACCTGAAGCTGTATTTTCGCCTTCCTGGAGTCTATTTGACACAGATGACACCACTGGTACACCAGATGTAATCCTAAAACCTATGCAATCAGATTTAGTATGTGGCAGGTGATAATTGGGCCAAGTTTCATGGTTACAGAGCAATATTTAGTACTGGTTTGGGCTGATTTACATCTATTTTGGACCATTTTAACAGCAATATTTGGGCTTTATATTTTCTGTTCAGACATGTAATGCTCCAAATGTGCCTAAACTATCCCTCTTTATTGTTAAAACAAGCATGAAATTAAATGAGGGCTTCAGATTGGCAATATGGTGATATACTTGACATTTCCCCAGTGGGGGGAGGCCAGGGGCCCCCCCACACCCCGGAAAATGAAATTCCTAATATGGCTCTCGAGTAGACCAGGCCAATACAAATTCATTCTCTGATATAAACTGAGTTTTCTTTGAGAATTTCAGCAAGATTGGCCAACTTTAAGGGGTGGTTTGGACTGATCTGGCATTTTATGAAATCCTCGCCACCTACACTCCCTGAACCTGTACTTTGGGCTGGATATGCATTTCTTAAAGAAAACACTAGTCAAATTCACTTCTGTGGCGAGTCCTGTGGGACTCAACATGGTTTACAGCCTTAAATCTGCCTTAATTGAGAAAATATCAGCACATCCTGATGCAGCCACCTGAAGCTGTATTTTCGCCTTCCTGGAGTCTATTTGACACAGATGACACCACTGGTACACCAGATGTAATCCTAAAACCTATGCAATCAGATTTAGTATGTGGCAGGTGATAATTGGGCCAAGTTTCATGGTTACAGAGCAATATTTAGTACTGGTTTGGGCTGATTTACATCTATTTTGGACCATTTTAACAGCAATATTTGGGCTTTATATTTTCTGTTCAGACATGTAATGCTCCAAATGTGCCTAAACTATCCCTCTTTATTGTTAAAACAAGCATGAAATTAAATGAGGGCTTCAGATTGGCAATATGGTGATATACTTGACATTTCCCCAGTGGGGGGAGGCCAGGGGCCCCCCCACACCCCGGAAAATGAAATTCCTAATATGGCTCTCGAGTAGACCAGGCCAATACAAATTCATTCTCTGATATAAACTGAGTTTTCTTTGAGAATTTCAGCAAGATTGGCCAACTTTAAGGGGTGGTTTGGACTGATCTGGCATTTTATGAAATCCTCGCCACCTACACTCCCTGAACCTGTACTTTGGGCTGGATATGCATTTCTTAAAGAAAACACTAGTCAAATTCACTTCTGTGGCGAGTCCTGTGGGACTCAACATGGTTTACAGCTTTAAATCTGCCTTAATTGAGAAAATATCAGCACATCCTGATGCAGCCACCTGAAGCTGTATTTTCGCCTTCCTGGAGTCTATTTGACACAGATGACACCACTGGTACACCAGATGTAATCCTAAAACCTATGCAATCAGATTTAGTATGTGGCAGGTGATAATTGGGCCAAGTTTCATGGTTACAGAGCAATATTTAGTACTGGTTTGGGCTGATTTACATCTATTTTGGACCATTTTAACAGCAATATTTGGGCTTTATATTTTCTGTTCAGACATGTAATGCTCCAAATGTGCCTAAACTATCCCTCTTTATTGTTAAAACAAGCATGAAATTAAATGAGGGCTTCAGATTGGCAATATGGTGATATACTTGACATTTCCCCAGTGGGGGGAGGCCAGGGGCCCCCCCACACCCCGGAAAATGAAATTCCTAATATGGCTCTCGAGTAGACCAGGCCAATACAAATTCATTCTCTGATATAAACTGAGTTTTCTTTGAGAATTTCAGCAAGATTGGCCAACTTTAAGGGGTGGTTTGGACTGATCTGGCATTTTATGAAATCCTTGCCACCTACACTCCCTGAACCTGTACTTTGGGCTGGATATGCATTTCTTAAAGAAAACACTAGTCAAATTCACTTCTGTGGCGAGTCCTGTGGGACTCAACATGGTTTACAGCCTTAAATCTGCCTTAATTGAGAAAATATCAGCACATCCTGATGCAGCCACCTGAAGCTGTATTTTCGCCTTCCTGGAGTCTATTTGACACAGATGACACCACTGGTACACCAGATGTAATCCTAAAACCTATGCAATCAGATTTAGTATGTGGCAGGTGATAATTGGGCCAAGTTTCATGGTTACAGAGCAATATTTAGTACTGGTTTGGGCTGATTTACATCTATTTTGGACCATTTTAACAGCAATATTTGGGCTTTATATTTTCTGTTCAGACATGTAATGCTCCAAATGTGCCTAAACTATCCCTCTTTATTGTTAAAACAAGCATGAAATTAAATGAGGGCTTCAGATTGGCAATATGGTGATATACTTGACATTTCCCCAGTGGGGGGAGGCCAGGGGCCCCCCCACACCCCGGAAAATGAAATTCCTAATATGGCTCTCGAGTAGACCAGGCCAATACAAATTCATTCTCTGATATAAACTGAGTTTTCTTTGAGAATTTCAGCAAGATTGGCCAACTTTAAGGGGTGGTTTGGACTGATCTGGCATTTTATGAAATCCTCGCCACCTACACTCCCTGAACCTGTACTTTGGGCTGGATATGCATTTCTTAAAGAAAACACTAGTCAAATTCACTTCTGTGGCGAGTCCTGTGGGACTCAACATGGTTTACAGCCTTAAATCTGCCTTAATTGAGAAAATATCAGCACATCCTGATGCAGCCACCTGAAGCTGTATTTTCGCCTTCCTGGAGTCTATTTGACACAGATGACACCACTGGTACACCAGATGTAATCCTAAAACCTATGCAATCAGATTTAGTATGTGGCAGGTGATAATTGGGCCAAGTTTCATGGTTACAGAGCAATATTTAGTACTGGTTTGGGCTGATTTACATCTATTTTGGACCATTTTAACAGCAATATTTGGGCTTTATATTTTCTGTTCAGACATGTAATGCTCCAAATGTGCCTAAACTATCCCTCTTTATTGTTAAAACAAGCATGAAATTAAATGAGGGCTTCAGATTGGCAATATGGTGATATACTTGACATTTCCCCAGTGGGGGGAGGCCAGGGGCCCCCCCACACCCCGGAAAATGAAATTCCTAATATGGCTCTCGAGTAGACCAGGCCAATACAAATTCATTCTCTGATATAAACTGAGTTTTCTTTGAGAATTTCAGCAAGATTGGCCAACTTTAAGGGGTGGTTTGGACTGATCTGGCATTTTATGAAATCCTCGCCACCTACACTCCCTGAACCTGTACTTTGGGCTGGATATGCATTTCTTAAAGAAAACACTAGTCAAATTCACTTCTGTGGCGAGTCCTGTGGGACTCAACATGGTTTACAGCCTTAAATCTGCCTTAATTGAGAAAATATCAGCACATCCTGATGCAGCCACCTGAAGCTGTATTTTCGCCTTCCTGGAGTCTATTTGACACAGATGACACCACTGGTACACCAGATGTAATCCTAAAACCTATGCAATCAGATTTAGTATGTGGCAGGTGATAATTGGGCCAAGTTTCATGGTTACAGAGCAATATTTAGTACTGGTTTGGGCTGATTTACATCTATTTTGGACCATTTTAACAGCAATATTTGGGCTTTATATTTTCTGTTCAGACATGTAATGCTCCAAATGTGCCTAAACTATCCCTCTTTATTGTTAAAACAAGCATGAAATTAAATGAGGGCTTCAGATTGGCAATATGGTGATATACTTGACATTTCCCCAGTGGGGGGAGGCCAGGGGCCCCCCCCCCCACACCCCGGAAAATGAAATTCCTAATATGGCTCTCGAGTAGACCAGGCCAATACAAATTCATTCTCTGATATAAACTGAGTTTTCTTTGAGAATTTCAGCAAGATTGGCCAACTTTAAGGGGTGGTTTGGACTGATCTGGCATTTTATGAAATCCTCGCCACCTACACTCCCTGAACCTGTACTTTGGGCTGGATATGCATTTCTTAAAGAAAACACTAGTCAAATTCACTTCTGTGGCGAGTCCTGTGGGACTCAACATGGTTTACAGCCTTAAATCTGCCTTAATTGAGAAAATATCAGCACATCCTGATGCAGCCACCTGAAGCTGTATTTTCGCCTTCCTGGAGTCTATTTGACACAGATGACACCACTGGTACACCAGATGTAATCCTAAAACCTATGCAATCAGATTTAGTATGTGGCAGGTGATAATTGGGCCAAGTTTCATGGTTACAGAGCAATATTTAGTACTGGTTTGGGCTGATTTACATCTATTTTGGACCATTTTAACAGCAATATTTGGGCTTTATATTTTCTGTTCAGACATGTAATGCTCCAAATGTGCCTAAACTATCCCTCTTTATTGTTAAAACAAGCATGAAATTAAATGAGGGCTTCAGATTGGCAATATGGTGATATACTTGACATTTCCCCAGTGGGGGGAGGCCAGGGGCCCCCCCCAACACCCCGGAAAATGAAATTCCTAATATGGCTCTCGAGTAGACCAGGCCAATACAAATTCATTCTCTGATATAAACTGAGTTTTCTTTGAGAATTTCAGCAAGATTGGCCAACTTTAAGGGGTGGTTTGGACTGATCTGGCATTTTATGAAATCCTCGCCACCTACACTCCCTGAACCTGTACTTTGGGCTGGATATGCATTTCTTAAAGAAAACACTAGTCAAATTCACTTCTGTGGCGAGTCCTGTGGGACTCAACATGGTTTACAGCCTTAAATCTGCCTTAATTGAGAAAATATCAGCACATCCTGATGCAGCCACCTGAAGCTGTATTTTCGCCTTCCTGGAGTCTATTTGACACAGATGACACCACTGGTACACCAGATGTAATCCTAAAACCTATGCAATCAGATTTAGTATGTGGCAGGTGATAATTGGGCCAAGTTTCATGGTTACAGAGCAATATTTAGTACTGGTTTGGGCTGATTTACATCTATTTTGGACCATTTTAACAGCAATATTTGGGCTTTATATTTTCTGTTCAGACATGTAATGCTCCAAATGTGCCTAAACTATCCCTCTTTATTGTTAAAACAAGCATGAAATTAAATGAGGGCTTCAGATTGGCAATATGGTGATATACTTGACATTTCCCCAGTGGGGGGAGGCCAGGGGCCCCCCCCCCACACCCCGGAAAATGAAATTCCTAATATGGCTCTCGAGTAGACCAGGCCAATACAAATTCATTCTCTGATATAAACTGAGTTTTCTTTGAGAATTTCAGCAAGATTGGCCAACTTTAAGGGGTGGTTTGGACTGATCTGGCATTTTATGAAATCCTCGCCACCTACACTCCCTGAACCTGTACTTTGGGCTGGATATGCATTTCTTAAAGAAAACACTAGTCAAATTCACTTCTGTGGCGAGTCCTGTGGGACTCAACATGGTTTACAGCCTTAAATCTGCCTTAATTGAGAAAATATCAGCACATCCTGATGCAGCCACCTGAAGCTGTATTTTCGCCTTCCTGGAGTCTATTTGACACAGATGACACCACTGGTACACCAGATGTAATCCTAAAACCTATGCAATCAGATTTAGTATGTGGCAGGTGATAATTGGGCCAAGTTTCATGGTTACAGAGCAATATTTAGTACTGGTTTGGGCTGATTTACATCTATTTTGGACCATTTTAACAGCAATATTTGGGCTTTATATTTTCTGTTCAGACATGTAATGCTCCAAATGTGCCTAAACTATCCCTCTTTATTGTTAAAACAAGCATGAAATTAAATGAGGGCTTCAGATTGGCAATATGGTGATATACTTGACATTTCCCCAGTGGGGGGAGGCCAGGGGCCCCCCCACACCCCGGAAAATGAAATTCCTAATATGGCTCTCGAGTAGACCAGGCCAATACAAATTCATTCTCTGATATAAACTGAGTTTTCTTTGAGAATTTCAGCAAGATTGGCCAACTTTAAGGGGTGGTTTGGACTGATCTGGCATTTTATGAAATCCTTGCCACCTACACTCCCTGAACCTGTACTTTGGGCTGGATATGCATTTCTTAAAGAAAACACTAGTCAAATTCACTTCTGTGGCGAGTCCTGTGGGACTCAACATGGTTTACAGCCTTAAATCTGCCTTAATTGAGAAAATATCAGCACATCCTGATGCAGCCACCTGAAGCTGTATTTTCGCCTTCCTGGAGTCTATTTGACACAGATGACACCACTGGTACACCAGATGTAATCCTAAAACCTATGCAATCAGATTTAGTATGTGGCAGGTGATAATTGGGCCAAGTTTCATGGTTACAGAGCAATATTTAGTACTGGTTTGGGCTGATTTACATCTATTTTGGACCATTTTAACAGCAATATTTGGGCTTTATATTTTCTGTTCAGACATGTAATGCTCCAAATGTGCCTAAACTATCCCTCTTTATTGTTAAAACAAGCATGAAATTAAATGAGGGCTTCAGATTGGCAATATGGTGATATACTTGACATTTCCCCAGTGGGGGGAGGCCAGGGGCCCCCCCACACCCCGGAAAATGAAATTCCTAATATGGCTCTCGAGTAGACCAGGCCAATACAAATTCATTCTCTGATATAAACTGAGTTTTCTTTGAGAATTTCAGCAAGATTGGCCAACTTTAAGGGGTGGTTTGGACTGATCTGGCATTTTATGAAATCCTCGCCACCTACACTCCCTGAACCTGTACTTTGGGCTGGATATGCATTTCTTAAAGAAAACACTAGTCAAATTCACTTCTGTGGCGAGTCCTGTGGGACTCAACATGGTTTACAGCCTTAAATCTGCCTTAATTGAGAAAATATCAGCACATCCTGATGCAGCCACCTGAAGCTGTATTTTCGCCTTCCTGGAGTCTATTTGACACAGATGACACCACTGGTACACCAGATGTAATCCTAAAACCTATGCAATCAGATTTAGTATGTGGCAGGTGATAATTGGGCCAAGTTTCATGGTTACAGAGCAATATTTAGTACTGGTTTGGGCTGATTTACATCTATTTTGGACCATTTTAACAGCAATATTTGGGCTTTATATTTTCTGTTCAGACATGTAATGCTCCAAATGTGCCTAAACTATCCCTCTTTATTGTTAAAACAAGCATGAAATTAAATGAGGGCTTCAGATTGGCAATATGGTGATATACTTGACATTTCCCCAGTGGGGGGAGGCCAGGGGCCCCCCCACACCCCGGAAAATGAAATTCCTAATATGGCTCTCGAGTAGACCAGGCCAATACAAATTCATTCTCTGATATAAACTGAGTTTTCTTTGAGAATTTCAGCAAGATTGGCCAACTTTAAGGGGTGGTTTGGACTGATCTGGCATTTTATGAAATCCTCGCCACCTACACTCCCTGAACCTGTACTTTGGGCTGGATATGCATTTCTTAAAGAAAACACTAGTCAAATTCACTTCTGTGGCGAGTCCTGTGGGACTCAACATGGTTTACAGCCTTAAATCTGCCTTAATTGAGAAAATATCAGCACATCCTGATGCAGCCACCTGAAGCTGTATTTTCGCCTTCCTGGAGTCTATTTGACACAGATGACACCACTGGTACACCAGATGTAATCCTAAAACCTATGCAATCAGATTTAGTATGTGGCAGGTGATAATTGGGCCAAGTTTCATGGTTACAGAGCAATATTTAGTACTGGTTTGGGCTGATTTACATCTATTTTGGACCATTTTAACAGCAATATTTGGGCTTTATATTTTCTGTTCAGACATGTAATGCTCCAAATGTGCCTAAACTATCCCTCTTTATTGTTAAAACAAGCATGAAATTAAATGAGGGCTTCAGATTGGCAATATGGTGATATACTTGACATTTCCCCAGTGGGGGGAGGCCAGGGGCCCCCCCACACCCCGGAAAATGAAATTCCTAATATGGCTCTCGAGTAGACCAGGCCAATACAAATTCATTCTCTGATATAAACTGAGTTTTCTTTGAGAATTTCAGCAAGATTGGCCAACTTTAAGGGGTGGTTTGGACTGATCTGGCATTTTATGAAATCCTTGCCACCTACACTCCCTGAACCTGTACTTTGGGCTGGATATGCATTTCGTAAAGAAAACACTAGTCAAATTCACTTCTGTGGCGAGTCCTGTGGGACTCAACATGGTTTACAGCTTTAAATCTGCCTTAATTGAGAAAATATCAGCACATCCTGATGCAGCCACCTGAAGCTGTATTTTCGCCTTCCTGGAGTCTATTTGACACAGATGACACCACTGGTACACCAGATGTAATCCTAAAACCTATGCAATCAGATTTAGTATGTGGCAGGTGATAATTGGGCCAAGTTTCATGGTTACAGAGCAATATTTAGTACTGGTTTGGGCTGATTTACATCTATTTTGGACCATTTTAACAGCAATATTTGGGCTTTATATTTTCTGTTCAGACATGTAATGCTCCAAATGTGCCTAAACTATCCCTCTTTATTGTTAAAACAAGCATGAAATTAAATGAGGGCTTCAGATTGGCAATATGGTGATATACTTGACATTTCCCCAGTGGGGGGAGGCCAGGGGCCCCCCCACACCCCGGAAAATGAAATTCCTAATATGGCTCTCGAGTAGACCAGGCCAATACAAATTCATTCTCTGATATAAACTGAGTTTTCTTTGAGAATTTCAGCAAGATTGGCCAACTTTAAGGGGTGGTTTGGACTGATCTGGCATTTTATGAAATCCTTGCCACCTACACTCCCTGAACCTGTACTTTGGGCTGGATATGCATTTCTTAAAGAAAACACTAGTCAAATTCACTTCTGTGGCGAGTCCTGTGGGACTCAACATGGTTTACAGCCTTAAATCTGCCTTAATTGAGAAAATATCAGCACATCCTGATGCAGCCACCTGAAGCTGTATTTTCGCCTTCCTGGAGTCTATTTGACACAGATGACACCACTGGTACACCAGATGTAATCCTAAAACCTATGCAATCAGATTTAGTATGTGGCAGGTGATAATTGGGCCAAGTTTCATGGTTACAGAGCAATATTTAGTACTGGTTTGGGCTGATTTACATCTATTTTGGACCATTTTAACAGCAATATTTGGGCTTTATATTTTCTGTTCAGACATGTAATGCTCCAAATGTGCCTAAACTATCCCTCTTTATTGTTAAAACAAGCATGAAATTAAATGAGGGCTTCAGATTGGCAATATGGTGATATACTTGACATTTCCCCAGTGGGGGGAGGCCAGGGGCCCCCCCACACCCCGGAAAATGAAATTCCTAATATGGCTCTCGAGTAGACCAGGCCAATACAAATTCATTCTCTGATATAAACTGAGTTTTCTTTGAGAATTTCAGCAAGATTGGCCAACTTTAAGGGGTGGTTTGGACTGATCTGGCATTTTATGAAATCCTCGCCACCTACACTCCCTGAACCTGTACTTTGGGCTGGATATGCATTTCTTAAAGAAAACACTAGTCAAATTCACTTCTGTGGCGAGTCCTGTGGGACTCAACATGGTTTACAGCCTTAAATCTGCCTTAATTGAGAAAATATCAGCACATCCTGATGCAGCCACCTGAAGCTGTATTTTCGCCTTCCTGGAGTCTATTTGACACAGATGACACCACTGGTACACCAGATGTAATCCTAAAACCTATGCAATCAGATTTAGTATGTGGCAGGTGATAATTGGGCCAAGTTTCATGGTTACAGAGCAATATTTAGTACTGGTTTGGGCTGATTTACATCTATTTTGGACCATTTTAACAGCAATATTTGGGCTTTATATTTTCTGTTCAGACATGTAATGCTCCAAATGTGCCTAAACTATCCCTCTTTATTGTTAAAACAAGCATGAAATTAAATGAGGGCTTCAGATTGGCAATATGGTGATATACTTGACATTTCCCCAGTGGGGGGAGGCCAGGGGCCCCCCCACACCCCGGAAAATGAAATTCCTAATATGGCTCTCGAGTAGACCAGGCCAATACAAATTCATTCTCTGATATAAACTGAGTTTTCTTTGAGAATTTCAGCAAGATTGGCCAACTTTAAGGGGTGGTTTGGACTGATCTGGCATTTTATGAAATCCTCGCCACCTACACTCCCTGAACCTGTACTTTGGGCTGGATATGCATTTCTTAAAGAAAACACTAGTCAAATTCACTTCTGTGGCGAGTCCTGTGGGACTCAACATGGTTTACAGCTTTAAATCTGCCTTAATTGAGAAAATATCAGCACATCCTGATGCAGCCACCTGAAGCTGTATTTTCGCCTTCCTGGAGTCTATTTGACACAGATGACACCACTGGTACACCAGATGTAATCCTAAAACCTATGCAATCAGATTTAGTATGTGGCAGGTGATAATTGGGCCAAGTTTCATGGTTACAGAGCAATATTTAGTACTGGTTTGGGCTGATTTACATCTATTTTGGACCATTTTAACAGCAATATTTGGGCTTTATATTTTCTGTTCAGACATGTAATGCTCCAAATGTGCCTAAACTATCCCTCTTTATTGTTAAAACAAGCATGAAATTAAATGAGGGCTTCAGATTGGCAATATGGTGATATACTTGACATTTCCCCAGTGGGGGGAGGCCAGGGGCCCCCCCCCCACACCCCGGAAAATGAAATTCCTAATATGGCTCTCGAGTAGACCAGGCCAATACAAATTCATTCTCTGATATAAACTGAGTTTTCTTTGAGAATTTCAGCAAGATTGGCCAACTTTAAGGGGTGGTTTGGACTGATCTGGCATTTTATGAAATCCTCGCCACCTACACTCCCTGAACCTGTACTTTGGGCTGGATATGCATTTCTTAAAGAAAACACTAGTCAAATTCACTTCTGTGGCGAGTCCTGTGGGACTCAACATGGTTTACAGCCTTAAATCTGCCTTAATTGAGAAAATATCAGCACATCCTGATGCAGCCACCTGAAGCTGTATTTTCGCCTTCCTGGAGTCTATTTGACACAGATGACACCACTGGTACACCAGATGTAATCCTAAAACCTATGCAATCAGATTTAGTATGTGGCAGGTGATAATTGGGCCAAGTTTCATGGTTACAGAGCAATATTTAGTACTGGTTTGGGCTGATTTACATCTATTTTGGACCATTTTAACAGCAATATTTGGGCTTTATATTTTCTGTTCAGACATGTAATGCTCCAAATGTGCCTAAACTATCCCTCTTTATTGTTAAAACAAGCATGAAATTAAATGAGGGCTTCAGATTGGCAATATGGTGATATACTTGACATTTCCCCAGTGGGGGGAGGCCAGGGGCCCCCCCACACCCCGGAAAATGAAATTCCTAATATGGCTCTCGAGTAGACCAGGCCAATACAAATTCATTCTCTGATATAAACTGAGTTTTCTTTGAGAATTTCAGCAAGATTGGCCAACTTTAAGGGGTGGTTTGGACTGATCTGGCATTTTATGAAATCCTCGCCACCTACACTCCCTGAACCTGTACTTTGGGCTGGATATGCATTTCTTAAAGAAAACACTAGTCAAATTCACTTCTGTGGCGAGTCCTGTGGGACTCAACATGGTTTACAGCCTTAAATCTGCCTTAATTGAGAAAATATCAGCACATCCTGATGCAGCCACCTGAAGCTGTATTTTCGCCTTCCTGGAGTCTATTTGACACAGATGACACCACTGGTACACCAGATGTAATCCTAAAACCTATGCAATCAGATTTAGTATGTGGCAGGTGATAATTGGGCCAAGTTTCATGGTTACAGAGCAATATTTAGTACTGGTTTGGGCTGATTTACATCTATTTTGGACCATTTTAACAGCAATATTTGGGCTTTATATTTTCTGTTCAGACATGTAATGCTCCAAATGTGCCTAAACTATCCCTCTTTATTGTTAAAACAAGCATGAAATTAAATGAGGGCTTCAGATTGGCAATATGGTGATATACTTGACATTTCCCCAGTGGGGGGAGGCCAGGGGCCCCCCCACACCCCGGAAAATGAAATTCCTAATATGGCTCTCGAGTAGACCAGGCCAATACAAATTCATTCTCTGATATAAACTGAGTTTTCTTTGAGAATTTCAGCAAGATTGGCCAACTTTAAGGGGTGGTTTGGACTGATCTGGCATTTTATGAAATCCTCGCCACCTACACTCCCTGAACCTGTACTTTGGGCTGGATATGCATTTCTTAAAGAAAACACTAGTCAAATTCACTTCTGTGGCGAGTCCTGTGGGACTCAACATGGTTTACAGCCTTAAATCTGCCTTAATTGAGAAAATATCAGCACATCCTGATGCAGCCACCTGAAGCTGTATTTTCGCCTTCCTGGAGTCTATTTGACACAGATGACACCACTGGTACACCAGATGTAATCCTAAAACCTATGCAATCAGATTTAGTATGTGGCAGGTGATAATTGGGCCAAGTTTCATGGTTACAGAGCAATATTTAGTACTGGTTTGGGCTGATTTACATCTATTTTGGACCATTTTAACAGCAATATTTGGGCTTTATATTTTCTGTTCAGACATGTAATGCTCCAAATGTGCCTAAACTATCCCTCTTTATTGTTAAAACAAGCATGAAATTAAATGAGGGCTTCAGATTGGCAATATGGTGATATACTTGACATTTCCCCAGTGGGGGGAGGCCAGGGGCCCCCCCACACCCCGGAAAATGAAATTCCTAATATGGCTCTCGAGTAGACCAGGCCAATACAAATTCATTCTCTGATATAAACTGAGTTTTCTTTGAGAATTTCAGCAAGATTGGCCAACTTTAAGGGGTGGTTTGGACTGATCTGGCATTTTATGAAATCCTCGCCACCTACACTCCCTGAACCTGTACTTTGGGCTGGATATGCATTTCTTAAAGAAAACACTAGTCAAATTCACTTCTGTGGCGAGTCCTGTGGGACTCAACATGGTTTACAGCCTTAAATCTGCCTTAATTGAGAAAATATCAGCACATCCTGATGCAGCCACCTGAAGCTGTATTTTCGCCTTCCTGGAGTCTATTTGACACAGATGACACCACTGGTACACCAGATGTAATCCTAAAACCTATGCAATCAGATTTAGTATGTGGCAGGTGATAATTGGGCCAAGTTTCATGGTTACAGAGCAATATTTAGTACTGGTTTGGGCTGATTTACATCTATTTTGGACCATTTTAACAGCAATATTTGGGCTTTATATTTTCTGTTCAGACATGTAATGCTCCAAATGTGCCTAAACTATCCCTCTTTATTGTTAAAACAAGCATGAAATTAAATGAGGGCTTCAGATTGGCAATATGGTGATATACTTGACATTTCCCCAGTGGGGGGAGGCCAGGGGCCCCCCCACACCCCGGAAAATGAAATTCCTAATATGGCTCTCGAGTAGACCAGGCCAATACAAATTCATTCTCTGATATAAACTGAGTTTTCTTTGAGAATTTCAGCAAGATTGGCCAACTTTAAGGGGTGGTTTGGACTGATCTGGCATTTTATGAAATCCTCGCCACCTACACTCCCTGAACCTGTACTTTGGGCTGGATATGCATTTCTTAAAGAAAACACTAGTCAAATTCACTTCTGTGGCGAGTCCTGTGGGACTCAACATGGTTTACAGCTTTAAATCTGCCTTAATTGAGAAAATATCAGCACATCCTGATGCAGCCACCTGAAGCTGTATTTTCGCCTTCCTGGAGTCTATTTGACACAGATGACACCACTGGTACACCAGATGTAATCCTAAAACCTATGCAATCAGATTTAGTATGTGGCAGGTGATAATTGGGCCAAGTTTCATGGTTACAGAGCAATATTTAGTACTGGTTTGGGCTGATTTACATCTATTTTGGACCATTTTAACAGCAATATTTGGGCTTTATATTTTCTGTTCAGACATGTAATGCTCCAAATGTGCCTAAACTATCCCTCTTTATTGTTAAAACAAGCATGAAATTAAATGAGGGCTTCAGATTGGCAATATGGTGATATACTTGACATTTCCCCAGTGGGGGGAGGCCAGGGGCCCCCCCACACCCCGGAAAATGAAATTCCTAATATGGCTCTCGAGTAGACCAGGCCAATACAAATTCATTCTCTGATATAAACTGAGTTTTCTTTGAGAATTTCAGCAAGATTGGCCAACTTTAAGGGGTGGTTTGGACTGATCTGGCATTTTATGAAATCCTCGCCACCTACACTCCCTGAACCTGTACTTTGGGCTGGATATGCATTTCTTAAAGAAAACACTAGTCAAATTCACTTCTGTGGCGAGTCCTGTGGGACTCAACATGGTTTACAGCCTTAAATCTGCCTTAATTGAGAAAATATCAGCACATCCTGATGCAGCCACCTGAAGCTGTATTTTCGCCTTCCTGGAGTCTATTTGACACAGATGACACCACTGGTACACCAGATGTAATCCTAAAACCTATGCAATCAGATTTAGTATGTGGCAGGTGATAATTGGGCCAAGTTTCATGGTTACAGAGCAATATTTAGTACTGGTTTGGGCTGATTTACATCTATTTTGGACCATTTTAACAGCAATATTTGGGCTTTATATTTTCTGTTCAGACATGTAATGCTCCAAATGTGCCTAAACTATCCCTCTTTATTGTTAAAACAAGCATGAAATTAAATGAGGGCTTCAGATTGGCAATATGGTGATATACTTGACATTTCCCCAGTGGGGGGAGGCCAGGGGCCCCCCCACACCCCGGAAAATGAAATTCCTAATATGGCTCTCGAGTAGACCAGGCCAATACAAATTCATTCTCTGATATAAACTGAGTTTTCTTTGAGAATTTCAGCAAGATTGGCCAACTTTAAGGGGTGGTTTAGACTGATCTGGCATTTTATGAAATCCTCGCCACCTACACTCCCTGAACCTGTACTTTGGGCTGGATATGCATTTCTTAAAGAAAACACTAGTCAAATTCACTTCTGTGGCGAGTCCTGTGGGACTCAACATGGTTTACAGCCTTAAATCTGCCTTAATTGAGAAAATATCAGCACATCCTGATGCAGCCACCTGAAGCTGTATTTTCGCCTTCCTGGAGTCTATTTGACACAGATGACACCACTGGTACACCAGATGTAATCCTAAAACCTATGCAATCAGATTTAGTATGTGGCAGGTGATAATTGGGCCAAGTTTCATGGTTACAGAGCAATATTTAGTACTGGTTTGGGCTGATTTACATCTATTTTGGACCATTTTAACAGCAATATTTGGGCTTTATATTTTCTGTTCAGACATGTAATGCTCCAAATGTGCCTAAACTATCCCTCTTTATTGTTAAAACAAGCATGAAATTAAATGAGGGCTTCAGATTGGCAATATGGTGATATACTTGACATTTCCCCAGTGGGGGGAGGCCAGGGGCCCCCCCACACCCCGGAAAATGAAATTCCTAATATGGCTCTCGAGTAGACCAGGCCAATACAAATTCATTCTCTGATATAAACTGAGTTTTCTTTGAGAATTTCAGCAAGATTGGCCAACTTTAAGGGGTGGTTTGGACTGATCTGGCATTTTATGAAATCCTCGCCACCTACACTCCCTGAACCTGTACTTTGGGCTGGATATGCATTTCTTAAAGAAAACACTAGTCAAATTCACTTCTGTGGCGAGTCCTGTGGGACTCAACATGGTTTACAGCTTTAAATCTGCCTTAATTGAGAAAATATCAGCACATCCTGATGCAGCCACCTGAAGCTGTATTTTCGCCTTCCTGGAGTCTATTTGACACAGATGACACCACTGGTACACCAGATGTAATCCTAAAACCTATGCAATCAGATTTAGTATGTGGCAGGTGATAATTGGGCCAAGTTTCATGGTTACAGAGCAATATTTAGTACTGGTTTGGGCTGATTTACATCTATTTTGGACCATTTTAACAGCAATATTTGGGCTTTATATTTTCTGTTCAGACATGTAATGCTCCAAATGTGCCTAAACTATCCCTCTTTATTGTTAAAACAAGCATGAAATTAAATGAGGGCTTCAGATTGGCAATATGGTGATATACTTGACATTTCCCCAGTGGGGGGAGGCCAGGGGCCCCCCCACACCCCGGAAAATGAAATTCCTAATATGGCTCTCGAGTAGACCAGGCCAATACAAATTCATTCTCTGATATAAACTGAGTTTTCTTTGAGAATTTCAGCAAGATTGGCCAACTTTAAGGGGTGGTTTGGACTGATCTGGCATTTTATGAAATCCTCGCCACCTACACTCCCTGAACCTGTACTTTGGGCTGGATATGCATTTCTTAAAGAAAACACTAGTCAAATTCACTTCTGTGGCGAGTCCTGTGGGACTCAACATGGTTTACAGCCTTAAATCTGCCTTAATTGAGAAAATATCAGCACATCCTGATGCAGCCACCTGAAGCTGTATTTTCGCCTTCCTGGAGTCTATTTGACACAGATGACACCACTGGTACACCAGATGTAATCCTAAAACCTATGCAATCAGATTTAGTATGTGGCAGGTGATAATTGGGCCAAGTTTCATGGTTACAGAGCAATATTTAGTACTGGTTTGGGCTGATTTACATCTATTTTGGACCATTTTAACAGCAATATTTGGGCTTTATATTTTCTGTTCAGACATGTAATGCTCCAAATGTGCCTAAACTATCCCTCTTTATTGTTAAAACAAGCATGAAATTAAATGAGGGCTTCAGATTGGCAATATGGTGATATACTTGACATTTCCCCAGTGGGGGGAGGCCAGGGGCCCCCCCACACCCCGGAAAATGAAATTCCTAATATGGCTCTCGAGTAGACCAGGCCAATACAAATTCATTCTCTGATATAAACTGAGTTTTCTTTGAGAATTTCAGCAAGATTGGCCAACTTTAAGGGGTGGTTTGGACTGATCTGGCATTTTATGAAATCCTCGCCACCTACACTCCCTGAACCTGTACTTTGGGCTGGATATGCATTTCTTAAAGAAAACACTAGTCAAATTCACTTCTGTGGCGAGTCCTGTGGGACTCAACATGGTTTACAGCCTTAAATCTGCCTTAATTGAGAAAATATCAGCACATCCTGATGCAGCCACCTGAAGCTGTATTTTCGCCTTCCTGGAGTCTATTTGACACAGATGACACCACTGGTACACCAGATGTAATCCTAAAACCTATGCAATCAGATTTAGTATGTGGCAGGTGATAATTGGGCCAAGTTTCATGGTTACAGAGCAATATTTAGTACTGGTTTGGGCTGATTTACATCTATTTTGGACCATTTTAACAGCAATATTTGGGCTTTATATTTTCTGTTCAGACATGTAATGCTCCAAATGTGCCTAAACTATCCCTCTTTATTGTTAAAACAAGCATGAAATTAAATGAGGGCTTCAGATTGGCAATATGGTGATATACTTGACATTTCCCCAGTGGGGGGAGGCCAGGGGCCCCCCCACACCCCGGAAAATGAAATTCCTAATATGGCTCTCGAGTAGACCAGGCCAATACAAATTCATTCTCTGATATAAACTGAGTTTTCTTTGAGAATTTCAGCAAGATTGGCCAACTTTAAGGGGTGGTTTGGACTGATCTGGCATTTTATGAAATCCTCGCCACCTACACTCCCTGAACCTGTACTTTGGGCTGGATATGCATTTCTTAAAGAAAACACTAGTCAAATTCACTTCTGTGGCGAGTCCTGTGGGACTCAACATGGTTTACAGCCTTAAATCTGCCTTAATTGAGAAAATATCAGCACATCCTGATGCAGCCACCTGAAGCTGTATTTTCGCCTTCCTGGAGTCTATTTGACACAGATGACACCACTGGTACACCAGATGTAATCCTAAAACCTATGCAATCAGATTTAGTATGTGGCAGGTGATAATTGGGCCAAGTTTCATGGTTACAGAGCAATATTTAGTACTGGTTTGGGCTGATTTACATCTATTTTGGACCATTTTAACAGCAATATTTGGGCTTTATATTTTCTGTTCAGACATGTAATGCTCCAAATGTGCCTAAACTATCCCTCTTTATTGTTAAAACAAGCATGAAATTAAATGAGGGCTTCAGATTGGCAATATGGTGATATACTTGACATTTCCCCAGTGGGGGGAGGCCAGGGGCCCCCCCACACCCCGGAAAATGAAATTCCTAATATGGCTCTCGAGTAGACCAGGCCAATACAAATTCATTCTCTGATATAAACTGAGTTTTCTTTGAGAATTTCAGCAAGATTGGCCAACTTTAAGGGGTGGTTTGGACTGATCTGGCATTTTATGAAATCCTCGCCACCTACACTCCCTGAACCTGTACTTTGGGCTGGATATGCATTTCGTAAAGAAAACACTAGTCAAATTCACTTCTGTGGCGAGTCCTGTGGGACTCAACATGGTTTACAGCCTTAAATCTGCCTTAATTGAGAAAATATCAGCACATCCTGATGCAGCCACCTGAAGCTGTATTTTCGCCTTCCTGGAGTCTATTTGACACAGATGACACCACTGGTACACCAGATGTAATCCTAAAACCTATGCAATCAGATTTAGTATGTGGCAGGTGATAATTGGGCCAAGTTTCATGGTTACAGAGCAATATTTAGTACTGGTTTGGGCTGATTTACATCTATTTTGGACCATTTTAACAGCAATATTTGGGCTTTATATTTTCTGTTCAGACATGTAATGCTCCAAATGTGCCTAAACTATCCCTCTTTATTGTTAAAACAAGCATGAAATTAAATGAGGGCTTCAGATTGGCAATATGGTGATATACTTGACATTTCCCCAGTGGGGGGAGGCCAGGGGCCCCCCCACACCCCGGAAAATGAAATTCCTAATATGGCTCTCGAGTAGACCAGGCCAATACAAATTCATTCTCTGATATAAACTGAGTTTTCTTTGAGAATTTCAGCAAGATTGGCCAACTTTAAGGGGTGGTTTGGACTGATCTGGCATTTTATGAAATCCTCGCCACCTACACTCCCTGAACCTGTACTTTGGGCTGGATATGCATTTCTTAAAGAAAACACTAGTCAAATTCACTTCTGTGGCGAGTCCTGTGGGACTCAACATGGTTTACAGCCTTAAATCTGCCTTAATTGAGAAAATATCAGCACATCCTGATGCAGCCACCTGAAGCTGTATTTTCGCCTTCCTGGAGTCTATTTGACACAGATGACACCACTGGTACACCAGATGTAATCCTAAAACCTATGCAATCAGATTTAGTATGTGGCAGGTGATAATTGGGCCAAGTTTCATGGTTACAGAGCAATATTTAGTACTGGTTTGGGCTGATTTACATCTATTTTGGACCATTTTAACAGCAATATTTGGGCTTTATATTTTCTGTTCAGACATGTAATGCTCCAAATGTGCCTAAACTATCCCTCTTTATTGTTAAAACAAGCATGAAATTAAATGAGGGCTTCAGATTGGCAATATGGTGATATACTTGACATTTCCCCAGTGGGGGGAGGCCAGGGGCCCCCCCACACCCCGGAAAATGAAATTCCTAATATGGCTCTCGAGTAGACCAGGCCAATACAAATTCATTCTCTGATATAAACTGAGTTTTCTTTGAGAATTTCAGCAAGATTGGCCAACTTTAAGGGGTGGTTTGGACTGATCTGGCATTTTATGAAATCCTCGCCACCTACACTCCCTGAACCTGTACTTTGGGCTGGATATGCATTTCGTAAAGAAAACACTAGTCAAATTCACTTCTGTGGCGAGTCCTGTGGGACTCAACATGGTTTACAGCCTTAAATCTGCCTTAATTGAGAAAATATCAGCACATCCTGATGCAGCCACCTGAAGCTGTATTTTCGCCTTCCTGGAGTCTATTTGACACAGATGACACCACTGGTACACCAGATGTAATCCTAAAACCTATGCAATCAGATTTAGTATGTGGCAGGTGATAATTGGGCCAAGTTTCATGGTTACAGAGCAATATTTAGTACTGGTTTGGGCTGATTTACATCTATTTTGGACCATTTTAACAGCAATATTTGGGCTTTATATTTTCTGTTCAGACATGTAATGCTCCAAATGTGCCTAAACTATCCCTCTTTATTGTTAAAACAAGCATGAAATTAAATGAGGGCTTCAGATTGGCAATATGGTGATATACTTGACATTTCCCCAGTGGGGGGAGGCCAGGGGCCCCCCCACACCCCGGAAAATGAAATTCCTAATATGGCTCTCGAGTAGACCAGGCCAATACAAATTCATTCTCTGATATAAACTGAGTTTTCTTTGAGAATTTCAGCAAGATTGGCCAACTTTAAGGGGTGGTTTGGACTGATCTGGCATTTTATGAAATCCTCGCCACCTACACTCCCTGAACCTGTACTTTGGGCTGGATATGCATTTCTTAAAGAAAACACTAGTCAAATTCACTTCTGTGGCGAGTCCTGTGGGACTCAACATGGTTTACAGCCTTAAATCTGCCTTAATTGAGAAAATATCAGCACATCCTGATGCAGCCACCTGAAGCTGTATTTTCGCCTTCCTGGAGTCTATTTGACACAGATGACACCACTGGTACACCAGATGTAATCCTAAAACCTATGCAATCAGATTTAGTATGTGGCAGGTGATAATTGGGCCAAGTTTCATGGTTACAGAGCAATATTTAGTACTGGTTTGGGCTGATTTACATCTATTTTGGACCATTTTAACAGCAATATTTGGGCTTTATATTTTCTGTTCAGACATGTAATGCTCCAAATGTGCCTAAACTATCCCTCTTTATTGTTAAAACAAGCATGAAATTAAATGAGGGCTTCAGATTGGCAATATGGTGATATACTTGACATTTCCCCAGTGGGGGGAGGCCAGGGGCCCCCCCACACCCCGGAAAATGAAATTCCTAATATGGCTCTCGAGTAGACCAGGCCAATACAAATTCATTCTCTGATATAAACTGAGTTTTCTTTGAGAATTTCAGCAAGATTGGCCAACTTTAAGGGGTGGTTTGGACTGATCTGGCATTTTATGAAATCCTCGCCACCTACACTCCCTGAACCTGTACTTTGGGCTGGATATGCATTTCTTAAAGAAAACACTAGTCAAATTCACTTCTGTGGCGAGTCCTGTGGGACTCAACATGGTTTACAGCCTTAAATCTGCCTTAATTGAGAAAATATCAGCACATCCTGATGCAGCCACCTGAAGCTGTATTTTCGCCTTCCTGGAGTCTATTTGACACAGATGACACCACTGGTACACCAGATGTAATCCTAAAACCTATGCAATCAGATTTAGTATGTGGCAGGTGATAATTGGGCCAAGTTTCATGGTTACAGAGCAATATTTAGTACTGGTTTGGGCTGATTTACATCTATTTTGGACCATTTTAACAGCAATATTTGGGCTTTATATTTTCTGTTCAGACATGTAATGCTCCAAATGTGCCTAAACTATCCCTCTTTATTGTTAAAACAAGCATGAAATTAAATGAGGGCTTCAGATTGGCAATATGGTGATATACTTGACATTTCCCCAGTGGGGGGAGGCCAGGGGCCCCCCCACACCCCGGAAAATGAAATTCCTAATATGGCTCTCGAGTAGACCAGGCCAATACAAATTCATTCTCTGATATAAACTGAGTTTTCTTTGAGAATTTCAGCAAGATTGGCCAACTTTAAGGGGTGGTTTGGACTGATCTGGCATTTTATGAAATCCTCGCCACCTACACTCCCTGAACCTGTACTTTGGGCTGGATATGCATTTCTTAAAGAAAACACTAGTCAAATTCACTTCTGTGGCGAGTCCTGTGGGACTCAACATGGTTTACAGCCTTAAATCTGCCTTAATTGAGAAAATATCAGCACATCCTGATGCAGCCACCTGAAGCTGTATTTTCGCCTTCCTGGAGTCTATTTGACACAGATGACACCACTGGTACACCAGATGTAATCCTAAAACCTATGCAATCAGATTTAGTATGTGGCAGGTGATAATTGGGCCAAGTTTCATGGTTACAGAGCAATATTTAGTACTGGTTTGGGCTGATTTACATCTATTTTGGACCATTTTAACAGCAATATTTGGGCTTTATATTTTCTGTTCAGACATGTAATGCTCCAAATGTGCCTAAACTATCCCTCTTTATTGTTAAAACAAGCATGAAATTAAATGAGGGCTTCAGATTGGCAATATGGTGATATACTTGACATTTCCCCAGTGGGGGGAGGCCAGGGGCCCCCCCACACCCCGGAAAATGAAATTCCTAATATGGCTCTCGAGTAGACCAGGCCAATACAAATTCATTCTCTGATATAAACTGAGTTTTCTTTGAGAATTTCAGCAAGATTGGCCAACTTTAAGGGGTGGTTTGGACTGATCTGGCATTTTATGAAATCCTCGCCACCTACACTCCCTGAACCTGTACTTTGGGCTGGATATGCATTTCTTAAAGAAAACACTAGTCAAATTCACTTCTGTGGCGAGTCCTGTGGGACTCAACATGGTTTACAGCCTTAAATCTGCCTTAATTGAGAAAATATCAGCACATCCTGATGCAGCCACCTGAAGCTGTATTTTCGCCTTCCTGGAGTCTATTTGACACAGATGACACCACTGGTACACCAGATGTAATCCTAAAACCTATGCAATCAGATTTAGTATGTGGCAGGTGATAATTGGGCCAAGTTTCATGGTTACAGAGCAATATTTAGTACTGGTTTGGGCTGATTTACATCTATTTTGGACCATTTTAACAGCAATATTTGGGCTTTATATTTTCTGTTCAGACATGTAATGCTCCAAATGTGCCTAAACTATCCCTCTTTATTGTTAAAACAAGCATGAAATTAAATGAGGGCTTCAGATTGGCAATATGGTGATATACTTGACATTTCCCCAGTGGGGGGAGGCCAGGGGCCCCCCCACACCCCGGAAAATGAAATTCCTAATATGGCTCTCGAGTAGACCAGGCCAATACAAATTCATTCTCTGATATAAACTGAGTTTTCTTTGAGAATTTCAGCAAGATTGGCCAACTTTAAGGGGTGGTTTGGACTGATCTGGCATTTTATGAAATCCTCGCCACCTACACTCCCTGAACCTGTACTTTGGGCTGGATATGCATTTCTTAAAGAAAACACTAGTCAAATTCACTTCTGTGGCGAGTCCTGTGGGACTCAACATGGTTTACAGCCTTAAATCTGCCTTAATTGAGAAAATATCAGCACATCCTGATGCAGCCACCTGAAGCTGTATTTTCGCCTTCCTGGAGTCTATTTGACACAGATGACACCACTGGTACACCAGATGTAATCCTAAAACCTATGCAATCAGATTTAGTATGTGGCAGGTGATAATTGGGCCAAGTTTCATGGTTACAGAGCAATATTTAGTACTGGTTTGGGCTGATTTACATCTATTTTGGACCATTTTAACAGCAATATTTGGGCTTTATATTTTCTGTTCAGACATGTAATGCTCCAAATGTGCCTAAACTATCCCTCTTTATTGTTAAAACAAGCATGAAATTAAATGAGGGCTTCAGATTGGCAATATGGTGATATACTTGACATTTCCCCAGTGGGGGGAGGCCAGGGGCCCCCCCACACCCCGGAAAATGAAATTCCTAATATGGCTCTCGAGTAGACCAGGCCAATACAAATTCATTCTCTGATATAAACTGAGTTTTCTTTGAGAATTTCAGCAAGATTGGCCAACTTTAAGGGGTGGTTTGGACTGATCTGGCATTTTATGAAATCCTCGCCACCTACACTCCCTGAACCTGTACTTTGGGCTGGATATGCATTTCTTAAAGAAAACACTAGTCAAATTCACTTCTGTGGCGAGTCCTGTGGGACTCAACATGGTTTACAGCCTTAAATCTGCCTTAATTGAGAAAATATCAGCACATCCTGATGCAGCCACCTGAAGCTGTATTTTCGCCTTCCTGGAGTCTATTTGACACAGATGACACCACTGGTACACCAGATGTAATCCTAAAACCTATGCAATCAGATTTAGTATGTGGCAGGTGATAATTGGGCCAAGTTTCATGGTTACAGAGCAATATTTAGTACTGGTTTGGGCTGATTTACATCTATTTTGGACCATTTTAACAGCAATATTTGGGCTTTATATTTTCTGTTCAGACATGTAATGCTCCAAATGTGCCTAAACTATCCCTCTTTATTGTTAAAACAAGCATGAAATTAAATGAGGGCTTCAGATTGGCAATATGGTGATATACTTGACATTTCCCCAGTGGGGGGAGGCCAGGGGCCCCCCCACACCCCGGAAAATGAAATTCCTAATATGGCTCTCGAGTAGACCAGGCCAATACAAATTCATTCTCTGATATAAACTGAGTTTTCTTTGAGAATTTCAGCAAGATTGGCCAACTTTAAGGGGTGGTTTGGACTGATCTGGCATTTTATGAAATCCTCGCCACCTACACTCCCTGAACCTGTACTTTGGGCTGGATATGCATTTCTTAAAGAAAACACTAGTCAAATTCACTTCTGTGGCGAGTCCTGTGGGACTCAACATGGTTTACAGCCTTAAATCTGCCTTAATTGAGAAAATATCAGCACATCCTGATGCAGCCACCTGAAGCTGTATTTTCGCCTTCCTGGAGTCTATTTGACACAGATGACACCACTGGTACACCAGATGTAATCCTAAAACCTATGCAATCAGATTTAGTATGTGGCAGGTGATAATTGGGCCAAGTTTCATGGTTACAGAGCAATATTTAGTACTGGTTTGGGCTGATTTACATCTATTTTGGACCATTTTAACAGCAATATTTGGGCTTTATATTTTCTGTTCAGACATGTAATGCTCCAAATGTGCCTAAACTATCCCTCTTTATTGTTAAAACAAGCATGAAATTAAATGAGGGCTTCAGATTGGCAATATGGTGATATACTTGACATTTCCCCAGTGGGGGGAGGCCAGGGGCCCCCCCACACCCCGGAAAATGAAATTCCTAATATGGCTCTCGAGTAGACCAGGCCAATACAAATTCATTCTCTGATATAAACTGAGTTTTCTTTGAGAATTTCAGCAAGATTGGCCAACTTTAAGGGGTGGTTTGGACTGATCTGGCATTTTATGAAATCCTCGCCACCTACACTCCCTGAACCTGTACTTTGGGCTGGATATGCATTTCTTAAAGAAAACACTAGTCAAATTCACTTCTGTGGCGAGTCCTGTGGGACTCAACATGGTTTACAGCCTTAAATCTGCCTTAATTGACACATCCTGATGCAGCCACCTGAAGCTGTATTTTCGCCTTCCTGGAGTCTATTTGACACAGATGACACCACTGGTACACCAGATGTAATCCTAAAACCTATGCAATCAGATGTAGTATGTGGCAGGTGATAATTGGGCCAAGTTTCATGGTTACAGAGCAATATTTAGTACTGGTTTGGGCTGATTTACATCTATTTTGGACCATTTTAACAGCAATATTTGGGCTTTATATTTTCTGTTCAGACATGTAATGCTCCAAATGTGCCTAAACTATCCCTCTTTATTGTTAAAACAAGCATGAAATTAAATGAGGGCTTCAGATTGGCAATATGGTGATATACTTGACATTTCCCCAGTGGGGGGAGGCCAGGGGCCCCCCCACACCCCGGAAAATGAAATTCCTAATATGGCTCTCGAGTAGACCAGGCCAATACAAATTCATTCTCTGATATAAACTGAGTTTTCTTTGAGAATTTCAGCAAGATTGGCCAACTTTAAGGGGTGGTTTGGACTGATCTGGCATTTTATGAAATCCTCGCCACCTACACTCCCTGAACCTGTACTTTGGGCTGGATATGCATTTCTTAAAGAAAACACTAGTCAAATTCACTTCTGTGGCGAGTCCTGTGGGACTCAACATGGTTTACAGCCTTAAATCTGCCTTAATTGAGAAAATATCAGCACATCCTGATGCAGCCACCTGAAGCTGTATTTTCGCCTTCCTGGAGTCTATTTGACACAGATGACACCACTGGTACACCAGATGTAATCCTAAAACCTATGCAATCAGATGTAGTATGTGGCAGGTGATAATTGGGCCAAGTTTCATGGTTACAGAGCAATATTTAGTACTGGTTTGGGCTGATTTACATCTATTTTGGACCATTTTAACAGCAATATTTGGGCTTTATATTTTCTGTTCAGACATGTAATGCTCCAAATGTGCCTAAACTATCCCTCTTTATTGTTAAAACAAGCATGAAATTAAATGAGGGCTTCAGATTGGCAATATGGTGATATACTTGACATTTCCCCAGTGGGGGGAGGCCAGGGGCCCCCCCCACACCCCGGAAAATGAAATTCCTAATATGGCTCTCGAGTAGACCAGGCCAATACAAATTCATTCTCTGATATAAACTGAGTTTTCTTTGAGAATTTCAGCAAGATTGGCCAACTTTAAGGGGTGGTTTGGACTGATCTGGCATTTTATGAAATCCTCGCCACCTACACTCCCTGAACCTGTACTTTGGGCTGGATATGCATTTCTTAAAGAAAACACTAGTCAAATTCACTTCTGTGGCGAGTCCTGTGGGACTCAACATGGTTTACAGCCTTAAATCTGCCTTAATTGAGAAAATATCAGCACATCCTGATGCAGCCACCTGAAGCTGTATTTTCGCCTTCCTGGAGTCTATTTGACACAGATGACACCACTGGTACACCAGATGTAATCCTAAAACCTATGCAATCAGATGTAGTATGTGGCAGGTGATAATTGGGCCAAGTTTCATGGTTACAGAGCAATATTTAGTACTGGTTTGGGCTGATTTACATCTATTTTGGACCATTTTAACAGCAATATTTGGGCTTTATATTTTCTGTTCAGACATGTAATGCTCCAAATGTGCCTAAACTATCCCTCTTTATTGTTAAAACAAGCATGAAATTAAATGAGGGCTTCAGATTGGCAATATGGTGATATACTTGACATTTCCCCAGTGGGGGGAGGCCAGGGGCCCCCCCACACCCCGGAAAATGAAATTCCTAATATGGCTCTCGAGTAGACCAGGCCAATACAAATTCATTCTCTGATATAAACTGAGTTTTCTTTGAGAATTTCAGCAAGATTGGCCAACTTTAAGGGGTGGTTTGGACTGATCTGGCATTTTATGAAATCCTCGCCACCTACACTCCCTGAACCTGTACTTTGGGCTGGATATGCATTTCTTAAAGAAAACACTAGTCAAATTCACTTCTGTGGCGAGTCCTGTGGGACTCAACATGGTTTACAGCCTTAAATCTGCCTTAATTGAGAAAATATCAGCACATCCTGATGCAGCCACCTGAAGCTGTATTTTCGCCTTCCTGGAGTCTATTTGACACAGATGACACCACTGGTACACCAGATGTAATCCTAAAACCTATGCAATCAGATGTAGTATGTGGCAGGTGATAATTGGGCCAAGTTTCATGGTTACAGAGCAATATTTAGTACTGGTTTGGGCTGATTTACATCTATTTTGGACCATTTTAACAGCAATATTTGGGCTTTATATTTTCTGTTCAGACATGTAATGCTCCAAATGTGCCTAAACTATCCCTCTTTATTGTTAAAACAAGCATGAAATTAAATGAGGGCTTCAGATTGGCAATATGGTGATATACTTGACATTTCCCCAGTGGGGGGAGGCCAGGGGCCCCCCCACACCCCGGAAAATGAAATTCCTAATATGGCTCTCGAGTAGACCAGGCCAATACAAATTCATTCTCTGATATAAACTGAGTTTTCTTTGAGAATTTCAGCAAGATTGGCCAACTTTAAGGGGTGGTTTGGACTGATCTGGCATTTTATGAAATCCTCGCCACCTACACTCCCTGAACCTGTACTTTGGGCTGGATATGCATTTCTTAAAGAAAACACTAGTCAAATTCACTTCTGTGGCGAGTCCTGTGGGACTCAACATGGTTTACAGCCTTAAATCTGCCTTAATTGAGAAAATATCAGCACATCCTGATGCAGCCACCTGAAGCTGTATTTTCGCCTTCCTGGAGTCTATTTGACACAGATGACACCACTGGTACACCAGATGTAATCCTAAAACCTATGCAATCAGATGTAGTATGTGGCAGGTGATAATTGGGCCAAGTTTCATGGTTACAGAGCAATATTTAGTACTGGTTTGGGCTGATTTACATCTATTTTGGACCATTTTAACAGCAATATTTGGGCTTTATATTTTCTGTTCAGACATGTAATGCTCCAAATGTGCCTAAACTATCCCTCTTTATTGTTAAAACAAGCATGAAATTAAATGAGGGCTTCAGATTGGCAATATGGTGATATACTTGACATTTCCCCAGTGGGGGGAGGCCAGGGGCCCCCCCACACCCCGGAAAATGAAATTCCTAATATGGCTCTCGAGTAGACCAGGCCAATACAAATTCATTCTCTGATATAAACTGAGTTTTCTTTGAGAATTTCAGCAAGATTGGCCAACTTTAAGGGGTGGTTTGGACTGATCTGGCATTTTATGAAATCCTCGCCACCTACACTCCCTGAACCTGTACTTTGGGCTGGATATGCATTTCTTAAAGAAAACACTAGTCAAATTCACTTCTGTGGCGAGTCCTGTGGGACTCAACATGGTTTACAGCCTTAAATCTGCCTTAATTGAGAAAATATCAGCACATCCTGATGCAGCCACCTGAAGCTGTATTTTCGCCTTCCTGGAGTCTATTTGACACAGATGACACCACTGGTACACCAGATGTAATCCTAAAACCTATGCAATCAGATGTAGTATGTGGCAGGTGATAATTGGGCCAAGTTTCATGGTTACAGAGCAATATTTAGTACTGGTTTGGGCTGATTTACATCTATTTTGGACCATTTTAACAGCAATATTTGGGCTTTATATTTTCTGTTCAGACATGTAATGCTCCAAATGTGCCTAAACTATCCCTCTTTATTGTTAAAACAAGCATGAAATTAAATGAGGGCTTCAGATTGGCAATATGGTGATATACTTGACATTTCCCCAGTGGGGGGAGGCCAGGGGCCCCCCCACACCCCGGAAAATGAAATTCCTAATATGGCTCTCGAGTAGACCAGGCCAATACAAATTCATTCTCTGATATAAACTGAGTTTTCTTTGAGAATTTCAGCAAGATTGGCCAACTTTAAGGGGTGGTTTGGACTGATCTGGCATTTTATGAAATCCTCGCCACCTACACTCCCTGAACCTGTACTTTGGGCTGGATATGCATTTCTTAAAGAAAACACTAGTCAAATTCACTTCTGTGGCGAGTCCTGTGGGACTCAACATGGTTTACAGCCTTAAATCTGCCTTAATTGAGAAAATATCAGCACATCCTGATGCAGCCACCTGAAGCTGTATTTTCGCCTTCCTGGAGTCTATTTGACACAGATGACACCACTGGTACACCAGATGTAATCCTAAAACCTATGCAATCAGATGTAGTATGTGGCAGGTGATAATTGGGCCAAGTTTCATGGTTACAGAGCAATATTTAGTACTGGTTTGGGCTGATTTACATCTATTTTGGACCATTTTAACAGCAATATTTGGGCTTTATATTTTCTGTTCAGACATGTAATGCTCCAAATGTGCCTAAACTATCCCTCTTTATTGTTAAAACAAGCATGAAATTAAATGAGGGCTTCAGATTGGCAATATGGTGATATACTTGACATTTCCCCAGTGGGGGGAGGCCAGGGGCCCCCCCACACCCCGGAAAATGAAATTCCTAATATGGCTCTCGAGTAGACCAGGCCAATACAAATTCATTCTCTGATATAAACTGAGTTTTCTTTGAGAATTTCAGCAAGATTGGCCAACTTTAAGGGGTGGTTTGGACTGATCTGGCATTTTATGAAATCCTCGCCACCTACACTCCCTGAACCTGTACTTTGGGCTGGATATGCATTTCTTAAAGAAAACACTAGTCAAATTCACTTCTGTGGCGAGTCCTGTGGGACTCAACATGGTTTACAGCCTTAAATCTGCCTTAATTGAGAAAATATCAGCACATCCTGATGCAGCCACCTGAAGCTGTATTTTCGCCTTCCTGGAGTCTATTTGACACAGATGACACCACTGGTACACCAGATGTAATCCTAAAACCTATGCAATCAGATGTAGTATGTGGCAGGTGATAATTGGGCCAAGTTTCATGGTTACAGAGCAATATTTAGTACTGGTTTGGGCTGATTTACATCTATTTTGGACCATTTTAACAGCAATATTTGGGCTTTATATTTTCTGTTCAGACATGTAATGCTCCAAATGTGCCTAAACTATCCCTCTTTATTGTTAAAACAAGCATGAAATTAAATGAGGGCTTCAGATTGGCAATATGGTGATATACTTGACATTTCCCCAGTGGGGGGAGGCCAGGGGCCCCCCCACACCCCGGAAAATGAAATTCCTAATATGGCTCTCGAGTAGACCAGGCCAATACAAATTCATTCTCTGATATAAACTGAGTTTTCTTTGAGAATTTCAGCAAGATTGGCCAACTTTAAGGGGTGGTTTGGACTGATCTGGCATTTTATGAAATCCTCGCCACCTACACTCCCTGAACCTGTACTTTGGGCTGGATATGCATTTCTTAAAGAAAACACTAGTCAAATTCACTTCTGTGGCGAGTCCTGTGGGACTCAACATGGTTTACAGCCTTAAATCTGCCTTAATTGAGAAAATATCAGCACATCCTGATGCAGCCACCTGAAGCTGTATTTTCGCCTTCCTGGAGTCTATTTGACACAGATGACACCACTGGTACACCAGATGTAATCCTAAAACCTATGCAATCAGATGTAGTATGTGGCAGGTGATAATTGGGCCAAGTTTCATGGTTACAGAGCAATATTTAGTACTGGTTTGGGCTGATTTACATCTATTTTGGACCATTTTAACAGCAATATTTGGGCTTTATATTTTCTGTTCAGACATGTAATGCTCCAAATGTGCCTAAACTATCCCTCTTTATTGTTAAAACAAGCATGAAATTAAATGAGGGCTTCAGATTGGCAATATGGTGATATACTTGACATTTCCCCAGTGGGGGGAGGCCAGGGGCCCCCCCACACCCCGGAAAATGAAATTCCTAATATGGCTCTCGAGTAGACCAGGCCAATACAAATTCATTCTCTGATATAAACTGAGTTTTCTTTGAGAATTTCAGCAAGATTGGCCAACTTTAAGGGGTGGTTTGGACTGATCTGGCATTTTATGAAATCCTCGCCACCTACACTCCCTGAACCTGTACTTTGGGCTGGATATGCATTTCTTAAAGAAAACACTAGTCAAATTCACTTCTGTGGCGAGTCCTGTGGGACTCAACATGGTTTACAGCCTTAAATCTGCCTTAATTGAGAAAATATCAGCACATCCTGATGCAGCCACCTGAAGCTGTATTTTCGCCTTCCTGGAGTCTATTTGACACAGATGACACCACTGGTACACCAGATGTAATCCTAAAACCTATGCAATCAGATGTAGTATGTGGCAGGTGATAATTGGGCCAAGTTTCATGGTTACAGAGCAATATTTAGTACTGGTTTGGGCTGATTTACATCTATTTTGGACCATTTTAACAGCAATATTTGGGCTTTATATTTTCTGTTCAGACATGTAATGCTCCAAATGTGCCTAAACTATCCCTCTTTATTGTTAAAACAAGCATGAAATTAAATGAGGGCTTCAGATTGGCAATATGGTGATATACTTGACATTTCCCCAGTGGGGGGAGGCCAGGGGCCCCCCCACACCCCGGAAAATGAAATTCCTAATATGGCTCTCGAGTAGACCAGGCCAATACAAATTCATTCTCTGATATAAACTGAGTTTTCTTTGAGAATTTCAGCAAGATTGGCCAACTTTAAGGGGTGGTTTGGACTGATCTGGCATTTTATGAAATCCTCGCCACCTACACTCCCTGAACCTGTACTTTGGGCTGGATATGCATTTCTTAAAGAAAACACTAGTCAAATTCACTTCTGTGGCGAGTCCTGTGGGACTCAACATGGTTTACAGCCTTAAATCTGCCTTAATTGAGAAAATATCAGCACATCCTGATGCAGCCACCTGAAGCTGTATTTTCGCCTTCCTGGAGTCTATTTGACACAGATGACACCACTGGTACACCAGATGTAATCCTAAAACCTATGCAATCAGATGTAGTATGTGGCAGGTGATAATTGGGCCAAGTTTCATGGTTACAGAGCAATATTTAGTACTGGTTTGGGCTGATTTACATCTATTTTGGACCATTTTAACAGCAATATTTGGGCTTTATATTTTCTGTTCAGACATGTAATGCTCCAAATGTGCCTAAACTATCCCTCTTTATTGTTAAAACAAGCATGAAATTAAATGAGGGCTTCAGATTGGCAATATGGTGATATACTTGACATTTCCCCAGTGGGGGGAGGCCAGGGGCCCCCCCACACCCCGGAAAATGAAATTCCTAATATGGCTCTCGAGTAGACCAGGCCAATACAAATTCATTCTCTGATATAAACTGAGTTTTCTTTGAGAATTTCAGCAAGATTGGCCAACTTTAAGGGGTGGTTTGGACTGATCTGGCATTTTATGAAATCCTCGCCACCTACACTCCCTGAACCTGTACTTTGGGCTGGATATGCATTTCTTAAAGAAAACACTAGTCAAATTCACTTCTGTGGCGAGTCCTGTGGGACTCAACATGGTTTACAGCCTTAAATCTGCCTTAATTGAGAAAATATCAGCACATCCTGATGCAGCCACCTGAAGCTGTATTTTCGCCTTCCTGGAGTCTATTTGACACAGATGACACCACTGGTACACCAGATGTAATCCTAAAACCTATGCAATCAGATGTAGTATGTGGCAGGTGATAATTGGGCCAAGTTTCATGGTTACAGAGCAATATTTAGTACTGGTTTGGGCTGATTTACATCTATTTTGGACCATTTTAACAGCAATATTTGGGCTTTATATTTTCTGTTCAGACATGTAATGCTCCAAATGTGCCTAAACTATCCCTCTTTATTGTTAAAACAAGCATGAAATTAAATGAGGGCTTCAGATTGGCAATATGGTGATATACTTGACATTTCCCCAGTGGGGGGAGGCCAGGGGCCCCCCCACACCCCGGAAAATGAAATTCCTAATATGGCTCTCGAGTAGACCAGGCCAATACAAATTCATTCTCTGATATAAACTGAGTTTTCTTTGAGAATTTCAGCAAGATTGGCCAACTTTAAGGGGTGGTTTGGACTGATCTGGCATTTTATGAAATCCTCGCCACCTACACTCCCTGAACCTGTACTTTGGGCTGGATATGCATTTCTTAAAGAAAACACTAGTCAAATTCACTTCTGTGGCGAGTCCTGTGGGACTCAACATGGTTTACAGCCTTAAATCTGCCTTAATTGAGAAAATATCAGCACATCCTGATGCAGCCACCTGAAGCTGTATTTTCGCCTTCCTGGAGTCTATTTGACACAGATGACACCACTGGTACACCAGATGTAATCCTAAAACCTATGCAATCAGATGTAGTATGTGGCAGGTGATAATTGGGCCAAGTTTCATGGTTACAGAGCAATATTTAGTACTGGTTTGGGCTGATTTACATCTATTTTGGACCATTTTAACAGCAATATTTGGGCTTTATATTTTCTGTTCAGACATGTAATGCTCCAAATGTGCCTAAACTATCCCTCTTTATTGTTAAAACAAGCATGAAATTAAATGAGGGCTTCAGATTGGCAATATGGTGATATACTTGACATTTCCCCAGTGGGGGGAGGCCAGGGGCCCCCCCCACACCCCGGAAAATGAAATTCCTAATATGGCTCTCGAGTAGACCAGGCCAATACAAATTCATTCTCTGATATAAACTGAGTTTTCTTTGAGAATTTCAGCAAGATTGGCCAACTTTAAGGGGTGGTTTGGACTGATCTGGCATTTTATGAAATCCTCGCCACCTACACTCCCTGAACCTGTACTTTGGGCTGGATATGCATTTCTTAAAGAAAACACTAGTCAAATTCACTTCTGTGGCGAGTCCTGTGGGACTCAACATGGTTTACAGCCTTAAATCTGCCTTAATTGAGAAAATATCAGCACATCCTGATGCAGCCACCTGAAGCTGTATTTTCGCCTTCCTGGAGTCTATTTGACACAGATGACACCACTGGTACACCAGATGTAATCCTAAAACCTATGCAATCAGATGTAGTATGTGGCAGGTGATAATTGGGCCAAGTTTCATGGTTACAGAGCAATATTTAGTACTGGTTTGGGCTGCTTACATCTATTTTGGACCATTTTAACAGCAATATTTGGGCTTTATATTTTCTGTTCAGACATGTAATGCTCCAAATGTGCCTAAACTATCCCTCTTTATTGTTAAAACAAGCATGAAATTAAATGAGGGCTTCAGATTGGCAATATGGTGATATACTTGACATTTCCCCAGTGGGGGGAGGCCAGGGGCCCCCCCACACCCCGGAAAATGAAATTCCTAATATGGCTCTCGAGTAGACCAGGCCAATACAAATTCATTCTCTGATATAAACTGAGTTTTCTTTGAGAATTTCAGCAAGATTGGCCAACTTTAAGGGGTGGTTTGGACTGATCTGGCATTTTATGAAATCCTCGCCACCTACACTCCCTGAACCTGTACTTTGGGCTGGATATGCATTTCTTAAAGAAAACACTAGTCAAATTCACTTCTGTGGCGAGTCCTGTGGGACTCAACATGGTTTACAGCCTTAAATCTGCCTTAATTGAGAAAATATCAGCACATCCTGATGCAGCCACCTGAAGCTGTATTTTCGCCTTCCTGGAGTCTATTTGACACAGATGACACCACTGGTACACCAGATGTAATCCTAAAACCTATGCAATCAGATGTAGTATGTGGCAGGTGATAATTGGGCCAAGTTTCATGGTTACAGAGCAATATTTAGTACTGGTTTGGGCTGATTTACATCTATTTTGGACCATTTTAACAGCAATATTTGGGCTTTATATTTTCTGTTCAGACATGTAATGCTCCAAATGTGCCTAAACTATCCCTCTTTATTGTTAAAACAAGCATGAAATTAAATGAGGGCTTCAGATTGGCAATATGGTGATATACTTGACATTTCCCCAGTGGGGGGAGGCCAGGGGCCCCCCCACACCCCGGAAAATGAAATTCCTAATATGGCTCTCGAGTAGACCAGGCCAATACAAATTCATTCTCTGATATAAACTGAGTTTTCTTTGAGAATTTCAGCAAGATTGGCCAACTTTAAGGGGTGGTTTGGACTGATCTGGCATTTTATGAAATCCTCGCCACCTACACTCCCTGAACCTGTACTTTGGGCTGGATATGCATTTCTTAAAGAAAACACTAGTCAAATTCACTTCTGTGGCGAGTCCTGTGGGACTCAACATGGTTTACAGCCTTAAATCTGCCTTAATTGAGAAAATATCAGCACATCCTGATGCAGCCACCTGAAGCTGTATTTTCGCCTTCCTGGAGTCTATTTGACACAGATGACACCACTGGTACACCAGATGTAATCCTAAAACCTATGCAATCAGATGTAGTATGTGGCAGGTGATAATTGGGCCAAGTTTCATGGTTACAGAGCAATATTTAGTACTGGTTTGGGCTGATTTACATCTATTTTGGACCATTTTAACAGCAATATTTGGGCTTTATATTTTCTGTTCAGACATGTAATGCTCCAAATGTGCCTAAACTATCCCTCTTTATTGTTAAAACAAGCATGAAATTAAATGAGGGCTTCAGATTGGCAATATGGTGATATACTTGACATTTCCCCAGTGGGGGGAGGCCAGGGGCCCCCCCACACCCCGGAAAATGAAATTCCTAATATGGCTCTCGAGTAGACCAGGCCAATACAAATTCATTCTCTGATATAAACTGAGTTTTCTTTGAGAATTTCAGCAAGATTGGCCAACTTTAAGGGGTGGTTTGGACTGATCTGGCATTTTATGAAATCCTCGCCACCTACACTCCCTGAACCTGTACTTTGGGCTGGATATGCATTTCTTAAAGAAAACACTAGTCAAATTCACTTCTGTGGCGAGTCCTGTGGGACTCAACATGGTTTACAGCCTTAAATCTGCCTTAATTGAGAAAATATCAGCACATCCTGATGCAGCCACCTGAAGCTGTATTTTCGCCTTCCTGGAGTCTATTTGACACAGATGACACCACTGGTACACCAGATGTAATCCTAAAACCTATGCAATCAGATGTAGTATGTGGCAGGTGATAATTGGGCCAAGTTTCATGGTTACAGAGCAATATTTAGTACTGGTTTGGGCTGATTTACATCTATTTTGGACCATTTTAACAGCAATATTTGGGCTTTATATTTTCTGTTCAGACATGTAATGCTCCAAATGTGCCTAAACTATCCCTCTTTATTGTTAAAACAAGCATGAAATTAAATGAGGGCTTCAGATTGGCAATATGGTGATATACTTGACATTTCCCCAGTGGGGGGAGGCCAGGGGCCCCCCCACACCCCGGAAAATGAAATTCCTAATATGGCTCTCGAGTAGACCAGGCCAATACAAATTCATTCTCTGATATAAACTGAGTTTTCTTTGAGAATTTCAGCAAGATTGGCCAACTTTAAGGGGTGGTTTGGACTGATCTGGCATTTTATGAAATCCTCGCCACCTACACTCCCTGAACCTGTACTTTGGGCTGGATATGCATTTCTTAAAGAAAACACTAGTCAAATTCACTTCTGTGGCGAGTCCTGTGGGACTCAACATGGTTTACAGCCTTAAATCTGCCTTAATTGAGAAAATATCAGCACATCCTGATGCAGCCACCTGAAGCTGTATTTTCGCCTTCCTGGAGTCTATTTGACACAGATGACACCACTGGTACACCAGATGTAATCCTAAAACCTATGAAATCAGATGTAGTATGTGGCAGGTGATAATTGGGCCAAGTTTCATGGTTACAGAGCAATATTTAGTACTGGTTTGGGCTGATTTTCACTAGTGGTGTCTGGACATCACGCCTGTCAGTCCTCCACTCCAGGGGAAGTGTACATGCACCCTAAGTGTCAGTTGGGGTGCATGCCTCAGTTTCTGGGAGCCCCTTATGTTGTACCTGGTTACCATTTGAATCATTGCCCCTGATTGGCTGACCCTTCAAGGACCCATATTTTGGAGGCAAAATGTGTCACTTGTGTTATGTAAACTGAACTGGAAGGATTGATTGTGGAAATATTTTGGAAATATTTTATTTGAAATGGCTTATACTTTACACTGACTGGAATTTATGTTTTTATTTGAACTGTGTTTTAATGTTGATGAACGTTATACTGTCTATGGACACAGATTTTATGATTTTTAATGGCTGTTTTATGTTTTTATTGAACTGTTACGCTGAATGTACGGATTGACACTCTCAGTTGGCGTTGACTTGCTGCATTGACAACCTCAGGCTTGAATTGGCTGCGTTGAAGGGACGGTCTAACCTATTTATTGCACCCCTTGCTATACATAGCCAATTTAATTCTGATTAGTTGTCTCTGCAGTAACTCAGGACCAGTTCCTGTTTTTGTTTAGATATTAGAACTATGGGAAAACAAAAAAGGTGGTGTAATGTTTGTAACGATCGCCACATACCACCCACTGGTAAAAAATGTACAATGAACAAGGAAAAAGTACAGAAAAGTGCATCAGATGTGTCGGGACAGATAGACAATAGTAGTTTTGAAAGTAGCAGTATGGATTCTGACAGTGGAAGTGAACAGGCCATGAGTTCTGGTAAATTACCTGTGAGTAAGAACAAGACCCCTGGAGGAGGACAAAACAGTTCTGTTAGTGGGGCTTCGGCCCTGGGGTCTCACACCGTGGCTGAGAAGGAGCAGCAGTCGCAAGATGGCAGCTTAGCTGGAGATGTGCAAGTGCTCATTCTACAAGAACTCAGAAGAGTCAACAAGAGATTGGACGTCGTGGAAGAGCAGATGGGGGCACCTACAACTTCAGTGGTCACCAGCTCTCGGGAACCAGTCTCAAAGTTAAGTAAACATACTGCTCATGATTCAAAGTTTAGTGTTAAGAGAAGTAGGACAAAAACAGTTATGACCAGTGATTCCTCAGACAATGAAACTGAAATCCCAGATTTAAAAGTCATTAGATCCTCTAGACCGTTGCAAAAGAAAATTGACAAAAAATTGGCCAGTATGGACAAAGAAAAACATAACCAAGGTAATGAAACACCCAAAATTAAGTCCAAAAGGGGGGGTACTACTGAAGTATTAGTCAATAATAGAGTATCTTGGCCCCAAGATCATATCCTGGGGGGTCCCAACAAACAGCGTGTGTCGTACGACCAGCTCAGCTTGACCCAGTTTGTCCAGGGATTTGCTAAAAACATCTTAGAGGAATCAAACCATAGTTGTAGGGAGTACATGTTGCACTACTTGGCCGACTTAATGGAAGATGCCAATGATTTTTCCTGGGCAAATGCAAAAGCTTCCCACGCTGTACTTATGTGCGAAATGGAAAGGGGGGTAGTAGACTGGTGGGACACCACTCGCATTGACAGGATTCGTAGGGCCCATGCACAGAAACATAACCCTCCACAGCGTCAAAATTGGGGAAAAAATTGGGAAAAGAAGAAACCTTGGTATTGTAAAGCTTTTCAGTCGGGCACATGTCAATTCGGGGGGACCATGATGTCAATGGTAGAAATCACAAGCACATCTGTGCAAACTGTCTACTTCAAGGGCGAATATTAACCCACCCACAAAAAGATTGTCAATTTTCAAAAAAGCAGGTGTCAAAAAACGAGCAGCAAGCTGCTCAGTACTAGGTAAGGACAAAGTTGTTGAAAGTGTTTTTAAACCAGAGACGTTTGTTGGCAAACCTGTAAATAGTGTCCAATATGTAAACAGGGACAAAGTTATCAAAAGTGTTGTTACAAATGTCAGGCAGGGCCACCCTGGTCAAGGTCAGTCACGAGAGGTTCAAACTAGGATGTTTTACAATTCTAATTGTAACAGAAAACAAGTGCAAGGCCTTCTGGCTAAAGGAAATAGCAAAATGAATCTCAAAAAAGTGGGAAATTCATGGGAAAAACGTAGAACCTATACTGACAGCAGGGTGTCCAAGCCTAAAGAAAAATTTAAAAGTGATTGTTGTATGAATAAGTATGTCAATGTTGATGTGAATATGGATGTATGTCCTCAAAACACCCATGTAGGACGCATTCCCACTGGGCCCAATAAACAGGTTGCACCAATTGTAAACCCAAGTTGTGTCACGCAAGGGGGTGATGTGAATCACTATTCTCAATGTGAAACAATGCTTCACGTTCCTAATGTGAAGCAAGGTATTCAGGCTATTAGTGGTGACACTGCAGACAATGGGTGTAAAGTGGTGGACAATGGTCAGTGTGCATGGACACCCGTGGTAAAAAAGAAGGTGTTAAAACAAGGTGTGCAGATTTGTGACCTCAATGGATGTGAGAAAGTGGGAGAAAAAGGTGTGAATAAAAACACAAAAATTCATGAAACAAATGTTCAAAATGTTGAAACACACACAATGCCTCTGTTTGATATTGATTGGCATACAAATGACGATAAGTTTGTTAACACCCTGTTTACAAAACTTGCAAAATCACCACCAGCAAGTGTTGAAGTCCAACAACTTTTAGAAAAATGGCGTGAACAAACTGATTTTTCATTTGGTTTTGTACCTTTGTCTGAATTTATTGTCCCAAGTGTCCATTCAAAGGCTGGTGACAGGATAAACTGTCCTTTTGAAAAGCACAGGCGTGTTAAATGTAGTGGGGCGCCCAATTTTTTAAAATGTCGCTTTCCAGTGGACTCCCAGCTGAACATAGAATACTGGAAAAAAGTTCTTGCTGATTATTGGGATCACCAATTGATTCATTTATTGGAGTATGGATTCCCACTTGATTTCAACCGGAAATGTCCCCTGCATTGTGAACATACAAATCATTCTTCGGCAAACGATTTTCCAACACATGTTGACGCCTATCTCGACGAGGAGCGTCGTTTTGGTGCCATATTGGGCCCCTTTGCAAAGAATCCAATTACAGGTGGCCACTCATCTCCCTTCATGACAAGGGAAAAAAGTGATTCAGATAAGAGGCGTGTAATTGTAGATCTATCATGGCCAAAGCATGCTTCTGTAAATTCAGGTGTGGACAAGGATTCTTATCTGGGTACCGACTTTACTTTGACATTTCCCACGGTTGACGACATTACTAACGAAGTTAGGTCACTTGGCAGAGGTTGTCACCTTTATAAGGTTGATATCAGTCGTGCGTTTCGTCACGTCAAGATTGACCCTCGTGACTATGATCTGTTAGGTCTAGAATGGGAAGATGCGTCATATATTGACACCTGCCTGCCGTTTGGGAACAGGCATGGGACGCAAATTTTTCAGAGAATAAGCGACGCTGTGCGCTACGTCATGCGTCCGAAAGGCTTCAGAGTTCTGAATTACGTGGACGATTTCGTCGGGGTCGCGACGCCTGACGTCGCGCGTCATTCTTTTGACGCTTTGCGCGCCCTTCTTGCCGATCTTGGTCTGGACGTCAGTGCTAAAAAGCTTGTACACCCAGGTACCTCTGCTGTATGCTTAGGCGTCAATATTGATACAATTGACGGTTCCATATCAATTCCAAAAGAAAAGTTGCGTCAGATTTGTATGATGGTTGATCACTGTGGTGCCAAGAAGTTCTGTTCAAAGCGTCAACTTCAATCACTCCTCGGCTACCTTCTATACATCCATAAGTGTGTAAAGCCATCTAGGACGTTTTTAAACAGGATGTTAGCCCTTTTAAGAAGCAATTATGATCAAAAGTCCATCACTTTGACTCCTGAATTCAAAAGGGACTTGAGATGGTTCCAACGTTTCCTGACCCAGTTTAATGGGGTCTCATTTTTTGATCACACCCGGATTGACGGTACTCTCGAACTTGATGCTTGCCTTACCGGTTTAGGGGGTAGGTGGGGCAGATTTGTGTATCACCTTCCTCTAGAAAAGCACTTACAAAACTTAGCAATCGTTCACCTTGAAATGATTAACATTCTGGTGGCCATTCGTATTTTTGCAAAGTACTGGTATAGAAAACACATCCTGGTCAGATGTGATAACATTGCAGTAGTCCAGGTCCTTAGTTCAGGAAAGACAAAAGATCCTTATTTGGCCACATGTGCTCGCAATGTGTGGTTTGCAGCGGCTCTGGCGAACATTGACCTTGAATACAGGCACATTAAAGGTCGTGACAATGAGACAGCCGACTTGCTGTCCAGGTGGTCTTTTTCTGAAAACCAGTATGCAAAACTCCATTCCCTGGTCCATGAACCCATTTGGGTAAAAACAACCAGCCAATTATTAGAACTAGATTATTATATATGATGTGTAACTTGCTTGTATTCATGTGCTATTTGTGTGTCATCCTTGTATATCTATTGCATCCCCACTGCTATGTCATCCTTGCCAGTGGATAGACGTATAATGAGAGTTCTTATTGCACTTTGTTTCAGATGAGAAGTCGCTGAAGCCCCTTATCCAGGATGCAAATACCCGGATCAAGGATGCTTTTCGTCCAAAGACTAGAAGGTGCTATGAGCTATTGTTCAGGCTGTTTGTTGGGTTTTGTATATGCAGTAGTGTTGAGGTGGCAAAGCCCACTTTGTCAATTGTCATGGCATACTTAGAATTTTTGGTAAAAAATCAAGTGTCTGTCAGTATGATTGCAAATCATGTCTCAGCTTTGAAGGCCCAGTTTATAATCTATGGCCTTCCTTACCATTTGCTGGATCATCCAGAGATAAGGTATTTCATCAAATCCCTTAAGATAAATAGACCTCTCACCTCTGTCGCTAGAAATATTATGTCCTTGGACAATCTCGCTGCGTTGGTCAGGCAGTGTGCTTTTATTCCAGATGGTAACGTGTTCAAGTCCATATTTTTAATAGCCTTTTTTTGGTTTTTTCAGGATATCTAATCTGGCCCCTCATTCTTTAACTTCATTTGACCCTTCTAGGCACCTAACCCTCTGTGATATCACTTTTAAGTCTGATTGTATGCACATAGCTGTGAAATGGTCTAAAACTTTACAAACCAGGGATAGAATTCATATGGTCACGTTACCTAGGCTACATGGTTCACTGTTGTGTCCTGTAAAAGCTTTAAAAACAATTATCAGATTATACAACCCAAATCCACATTCCCCTATTTTTCAGAGAAACACTAGTGCTGGTTTAGTGGTAGTGACTGATAGTAAAATCAGAAAGATCCTTTCAAAACTAACCAGAAGATTGGGCTTTCCTCCAGGTCATTTTACCTTCCACACTTTCCGGCGTTCAGGAGCCACCCTTGCTTTTAATTCACATGTTCCTATTCAACAAATAAAACATCATGGCTCCTGGACGTCGGATTGTGTGTGGAGGTATATTCAACAAGATGAAAAATATTCTAAAGATATTGCTACTACATTTGCTGCTGTTATTGCCTCTCACTAAATGTTTTCTTTTGGGTCTTTGAGGGTTTTCTCTATATTGTATTGCTCACATTGTATATCCAATTGTAAACTCAACTTAAGGTTACCTTATCATCTTAACTTTACTCAACCTTAAAATCCTTCTTTTACATTTCTTATTTATTTTGCCCTTGTACTTAAAATTCTTAACTTGTCTTTCACTTAAGGTCACCTTAAGCTTGGGTACTTCATGTGTGTATTGTGATTGTAAACTTAACCTAAACTTTAGTATACTTTAACTTATCAGATAAAACTTACTCTTGATGTTATACATATAAATTGTACTATATTTATGAACATGGACAATGAACTGTACATATGCATAAAAGACGCTGGACTGTACATACTTGTAGTAACTATGCATTTATACCTTTAAAGTATCTATTCTCATATTAGTATTACTTGTTTTGTATTAATAAATTCTTAGGGCTCCGCAGCATGGTGTTTGACTTACCCTGGGGTGGGGGGGACTGTCACTAGTGGTGTCTGGACATCACGCCTGTCAGTCCTCCACTCCAGGGGAAGTGTACATGCACCCTAAGTGTCAGTTGGGGTGCATGCCTCAGTTTCTGGGAGCCCCTTATGTTGTACCTGGTTACCATTTGAATCATTGCCCCTGATTGGCTGACCCTTCAAGGACCCATATTTTGGAGGCAAAATGTGTCACTTGTGTTATGTAAACTGAACTGGAAGGATTGATTGTGGAAATATTTTGCCCACCCACCCTTATACCCAAGGATTCGGTTGTTCACCATATTTTACAATTTTTAGTCATTTTAGTTTTTTAGTATTTTACTGTGTTAAGGGTTTTCTCTATATTGTATTGCTCACATTGTATATCCAATTGTAAACTCAACTTAAGGTTACCTTATCATCTTAACTTTACTCAACCTTAAAATCCTTCTTTTACATTTCTTATTTATTTTGCCCTTGTACTTAAAATTCTTAACTTGTCTTTCACTTAAGGTCACCTTAAGCTTGGGTACTTCATGTGTGTATTGTGATTGTAAACTTAACCTAAACTTTAGTATACTTTAACTTATCAGATAAAACTTACTCTTGATGTTATACATATAAATTGTACTATATTTATGAACATGGACAATGAACTGTACATATGCATAAAAGACGCTGGACTGTACATACTTGTAGTAACTATGCATTTATACCTTTAAAGTATCTATTCTCATATTAGTATTACTTGTTTTGTATTAATAAATTCTTAGGGCTCCGCAGCATGGTGTTTGACTTACCCTGGGGTGGGGGGGACTGACATCTATTTTGGACCATTTTAACAGCAATATTTGGGCTTTATATTTTCTGTTCAGACATGTAATGCTCCAAATGTGCCTAAACTATCCCTCTTTATTGTTAAAACAAGCATGAAATTAAATGAGGGCTTCAGATTGGCAATATGGTGATATACTTGACATTTCCCCAGTGGGGGGAGGCCAGGGGCCCCCCCCACACCCCGGAAAATGAAATTCCTAATATGGCTCTCGAGTAGACCAGGCCAATACAAATTCATTCTCTGATATAAACTGAGTTTTCTTTGAGAATTTCAGCAAGATTGGCCAACTTTAAGGGGTGGTTTGGACTGATCTGGCATTTTATGAAATCCTCGCCACCTACACTCCCTGAACCTGTACTTTGGGCTGGATATGCATTTCTTAAAGAAAACACTAGTCAAATTCACTTCTGTGGCGAGTCCTGTGGGACTCAACATGGTTTACAGCCTTAAATCTGCCTTAATTGAGAAAATATCAGCACATCCTGATGCAGCCACCTGAAGCTGTATTTTCGCCTTCCTGGAGTCTATTTGACACAGATGACACCACTGGTACACCAGATGTAATCCTAAAACCTATGCAATCAGATGTAGTATGTGGCAGGTGATAATTGGGCCAAGTTTCATGGTTACAGAGCAATATTTAGTACTGGTTTGGGCTGATTTACATCTATTTTGGACCATTTTAACAGCAATATTTGGGCTTTATATTTTCTGTTCAGACATGTAATGCTCCAAATGTGCCTAAACTATCCCTCTTTATTGTTAAAACAAGCATGAAATTAAATGAGGGCTTCAGATTGGCAATATGGTGATATACTTGACATTTCCCCAGTGGGGGGAGGCCAGGGGCCCCCCCCACACCCCGGAAAATGAAATTCCTAATATGGCTCTCGAGTAGACCAGGCCAATACAAATTCATTCTCTGATATAAACTGAGTTTTCTTTGAGAATTTCAGCAAGATTGGCCAACTTTAAGGGGTGGTTTGGACTGATCTGGCATTTTATGAAATCCTCGCCACCTACACTCCCTGAACCTGTACTTTGGGCTGGATATGCATTTCTTAAAGAAAACACTAGTCAAATTCACTTCTGTGGCGAGTCCTGTGGGACTCAACATGGTTTACAGCCTTAAATCTGCCTTAATTGAGAAAATATCAGCACATCCTGATGCAGCCACCTGAAGCTGTATTTTCGCCTTCCTGGAGTCTATTTGACACAGATGACACCACTGGTACACCAGATGTAATCCTAAAACCTATGCAATCAGATGTAGTATGTGGCAGGTGATAATTGGGCCAAGTTTCATGGTTACAGAGCAATATTTAGTACTGGTTTGGGCTGATTTACATCTATTTTGGACCATTTTAACAGCAATATTTGGGCTTTATATTTTCTGTTCAGACATGTAATGCTCCAAATGTGCCTAAACTATCCCTCTTTATTGTTAAAACAAGCATGAAATTAAATGAGGGCTTCAGATTGGCAATATGGTGATATACTTGACATTTCCCCAGTGGGGGGAGGCCAGGGGCCCCCCCACACCCCGGAAAATGAAATTCCTAATATGGCTCTCGAGTAGACCAGGCCAATACAAATTCATTCTCTGATATAAACTGAGTTTTCTTTGAGAATTTCAGCAAGATTGGCCAACTTTAAGGGGTGGTTTGGACTGATCTGGCATTTTATGAAATCCTCGCCACCTACACTCCCTGAACCTGTACTTTGGGCTGGATATGCATTTCTTAAAGAAAACACTAGTCAAATTCACTTCTGTGGCGAGTCCTGTGGGACTCAACATGGTTTACAGCCTTAAATCTGCCTTAATTGAGAAAATATCAGCACATCCTGATGCAGCCACCTGAAGCTGTATTTTCGCCTTCCTGGAGTCTATTTGACACAGATGACACCACTGGTACACCAGATGTAATCCTAAAACCTATGCAATCAGATGTAGTATGTGGCAGGTGATAATTGGGCCAAGTTTCATGGTTACAGAGCAATATTTAGTACTGGTTTGGGCTGATTTACATCTATTTTGGACCATTTTAACAGCAATATTTGGGCTTTATATTTTCTGTTCAGACATGTAATGCTCCAAATGTGCCTAAACTATCCCTCTTTATTGTTAAAACAAGCATGAAATTAAATGAGGGCTTCAGATTGGCAATATGGTGATATACTTGACATTTCCCCAGTGGGGGGAGGCCAGGGGCCCCCCCCACACCCCGGAAAATGAAATTCCTAATATGGCTCTCGAGTAGACCAGGCCAATACAAATTCATTCTCTGATATAAACTGAGTTTTCTTTGAGAATTTCAGCAAGATTGGCCAACTTTAAGGGGTGGTTTGGACTGATCTGGCATTTTATGAAATCCTCGCCACCTACACTCCCTGAACCTGTACTTTGGGCTGGATATGCATTTCTTAAAGAAAACACTAGTCAAATTCACTTCTGTGGCGAGTCCTGTGGGACTCAACATGGTTTACAGCCTTAAATCTGCCTTAATTGAGAAAATATCAGCACATCCTGATGCAGCCACCTGAAGCTGTATTTTCGCCTTCCTGGAGTCTATTTGACACAGATGACACCACTGGTACACCAGATGTAATCCTAAAACCTATGCAATCAGATGTAGTATGTGGCAGGTGATAATTGGGCCAAGTTTCATGGTTACAGAGCAATATTTAGTACTGGTTTGGGCTGATTTACATCTATTTTGGACCATTTTAACAGCAATATTTGGGCTTTATATTTTCTGTTCAGACATGTAATGCTCCAAATGTGCCTAAACTATCCCTCTTTATTGTTAAAACAAGCATGAAATTAAATGAGGGCTTCAGATTGGCAATATGGTGATATACTTGACATTTCCCCAGTGGGGGGAGGCCAGGGGCCCCCCCACACCCCGGAAAATGAAATTCCTAATATGGCTCTCGAGTAGACCAGGCCAATACAAATTCATTCTCTGATATAAACTGAGTTTTCTTTGAGAATTTCAGCAAGATTGGCCAACTTTAAGGGGTGGTTTGGACTGATCTGGCATTTTATGAAATCCTCGCCACCTACACTCCCTGAACCTGTACTTTGGGCTGGATATGCATTTCTTAAAGAAAACACTAGTCAAATTCACTTCTGTGGCGAGTCCTGTGGGACTCAACATGGTTTACAGCCTTAAATCTGCCTTAATTGAGAAAATATCAGCACATCCTGATGCAGCCACCTGAAGCTGTATTTTCGCCTTCCTGGAGTCTATTTGACACAGATGACACCACTGGTACACCAGATGTAATCCTAAAACCTATGCAATCAGATGTAGTATGTGGCAGGTGATAATTGGGCCAAGTTTCATGGTTACAGAGCAATATTTAGTACTGGTTTGGGCTGATTTACATCTATTTTGGACCATTTTAACAGCAATATTTGGGCTTTATATTTTCTGTTCAGACATGTAATGCTCCAAATGTGCCTAAACTATCCCTCTTTATTGTTAAAACAAGCATGAAATTAAATGAGGGCTTCAGATTGGCAATATGGTGATATACTTGACATTTCCCCAGTGGGGGGAGGCCAGGGGCCCCCCCCACACCCCGGAAAATGAAATTCCTAATATGGCTCTCGAGTAGACCAGGCCAATACAAATTCATTCTCTGATATAAACTGAGTTTTCTTTGAGAATTTCAGCAAGATTGGCCAACTTTAAGGGGTGGTTTGGACTGATCTGGCATTTTATGAAATCCTCGCCACCTACACTCCCTGAACCTGTACTTTGGGCTGGATATGCATTTCTTAAAGAAAACACTAGTCAAATTCACTTCTGTGGCGAGTCCTGTGGGACTCAACATGGTTTACAGCCTTAAATCTGCCTTAATTGAGAAAATATCAGCACATCCTGATGCAGCCACCTGAAGCTGTATTTTCGCCTTCCTGGAGTCTATTTGACACAGATGACACCACTGGTACACCAGATGTAATCCTAAAACCTATGCAATCAGATGTAGTATGTGGCAGGTGATAATTGGGCCAAGTTTCATGGTTACAGAGCAATATTTAGTACTGGTTTGGGCTGATTTACATCTATTTTGGACCATTTTAACAGCAATATTTGGGCTTTATATTTTCTGTTCAGACATGTAATGCTCCAAATGTGCCTAAACTATCCCTCTTTATTGTTAAAACAAGCATGAAATTAAATGAGGGCTTCAGATTGGCAATATGGTGATATACTTGACATTTCCCCAGTGGGGGGAGGCCAGGGGCCCCCCCACACCCCGGAAAATGAAATTCCTAATATGGCTCTCGAGTAGACCAGGCCAATACAAATTCATTCTCTGATATAAACTGAGTTTTCTTTGAGAATTTCAGCAAGATTGGCCAACTTTAAGGGGTGGTTTGGACTGATCTGGCATTTTATGAAATCCTCGCCACCTACACTCCCTGAACCTGTACTTTGGGCTGGATATGCATTTCTTAAAGAAAACACTAGTCAAATTCACTTCTGTGGCGAGTCCTGTGGGACTCAACATGGTTTACAGCCTTAAATCTGCCTTAATTGAGAAAATATCAGCACATCCTGATGCAGCCACCTGAAGCTGTATTTTCGCCTTCCTGGAGTCTATTTGACACAGATGACACCACTGGTACACCAGATGTAATCCTAAAACCTATGCAATCAGATGTAGTATGTGGCAGGTGATAATTGGGCCAAGTTTCATGGTTACAGAGCAATATTTAGTACTGGTTTGGGCTGATTTACATCTATTTTGGACCATTTTAACAGCAATATTTGGGCTTTATATTTTCTGTTCAGACATGTAATGCTCCAAATGTGCCTAAACTATCCCTCTTTATTGTTAAAACAAGCATGAAATTAAATGAGGGCTTCAGATTGGCAATATGGTGATATACTTGACATTTCCCCAGTGGGGGGAGGCCAGGGGCCCCCCCACACCCCGGAAAATGAAATTCCTAATATGGCTCTCGAGTAGACCAGGCCAATACAAATTCATTCTCTGATATAAACTGAGTTTTCTTTGAGAATTTCAGCAAGATTGGCCAACTTTAAGGGGTGGTTTGGACTGATCTGGCATTTTATGAAATCCTCGCCACCTACACTCCCTGAACCTGTACTTTGGGCTGGATATGCATTTCTTAAAGAAAACACTAGTCAAATTCACTTCTGTGGCGAGTCCTGTGGGACTCAACATGGTTTACAGCCTTAAATCTGCCTTAATTGAGAAAATATCAGCACATCCTGATGCAGCCACCTGAAGCTGTATTTTCGCCTTCCTGGAGTCTATTTGACACAGATGACACCACTGGTACACCAGATGTAATCCTAAAACCTATGCAATCAGATGTAGTATGTGGCAGGTGATAATTGGGCCAAGTTTCATGGTTACAGAGCAATATTTAGTACTGGTTTGGGCTGATTTACATCTATTTTGGACCATTTTAACAGCAATATTTGGGCTTTATATTTTCTGTTCAGACATGTAATGCTCCAAATGTGCCTAAACTATCCCTCTTTATTGTTAAAACAAGCATGAAATTAAATGAGGGCTTCAGATTGGCAATATGGTGATATACTTGACATTTCCCCAGTGGGGGGAGGCCAGGGGCCCCCCCACACCCCGGAAAATGAAATTCCTAATATGGCTCTCGAGTAGACCAGGCCAATACAAATTCATTCTCTGATATAAACTGAGTTTTCTTTGAGAATTTCAGCAAGATTGGCCAACTTTAAGGGGTGGTTTGGACTGATCTGGCATTTTATGAAATCCTCGCCACCTACACTCCCTGAACCTGTACTTTGGGCTGGATATGCATTTCTTAAAGAAAACACTAGTCAAATTCACTTCTGTGGCGAGTCCTGTGGGACTCAACATGGTTTACAGCCTTAAATCTGCCTTAATTGAGAAAATATCAGCACATCCTGATGCAGCCACCTGAAGCTGTATTTTCGCCTTCCTGGAGTCTATTTGACACAGATGACACCACTGGTACACCAGATGTAATCCTAAAACCTATGCAATCAGATGTAGTATGTGGCAGGTGATAATTGGGCCAAGTTTCATGGTTACAGAGCAATATTTAGTACTGGTTTGGGCTGATTTACATCTATTTTGGACCATTTTAACAGCAATATTTGGGCTTTATATTTTCTGTTCAGACATGTAATGCTCCAAATGTGCCTAAAATATCCCTCTTTATTGTTAAAACAAGCATGAAATTAAATGAGGGCTTCAGATTGGCAATATGGTGATATACTTGACATTTCCCCAGTGGGGGGAGGCCAGGGGCCCCCCCACACCCCGGAAAATGAAATTCCTAATATGGCTCTCGAGTAGACCAGGCCAATACAAATTCATTCTCTGATATAAACTGAGTTTTCTTTGAGAATTTCAGCAAGATTGGCCAACTTTAAGGGGTGGTTTGGACTGATCTGGCATTTTATGAAATCCTCGCCACCTACACTCCCTGAACCTGTACTTTGGGCTGGATATGCATTTCTTAAAGAAAACACTAGTCAAATTCACTTCTGTGGCGAGTCCTGTGGGACTCAACATGGTTTACAGCCTTAAATCTGCCTTAATTGAGAAAATATCAGCACATCCTGATGCAGCCACCTGAAGCTGTATTTTCGCCTTCCTGGAGTCTATTTGACACAGATGACACCACTGGTACACCAGATGTAATCCTAAAACCTATGCAATCAGATGTAGTATGTGGCAGGTGATAATTGGGCCAAGTTTCATGGTTACAGAGCAATATTTAGTACTGGTTTGGGCTGATTTACATCTATTTTGGACCATTTTAACAGCAATATTTGGGCTTTATATTTTCTGTTCAGACATGTAATGCTCCAAATGTGCCTAAACTATCCCTCTTTATTGTTAAAACAAGCATGAAATTAAATGAGGGCTTCAGATTGGCAATATGGTGATATACTTGACATTTCCCCAGTGGGGGAAGGCCAGGGGCCCCCCCACACCCCGGAAAATGAAATTCCTAATATGGCTCTCGAGTAGACCAGGCCAATACAAATTCATTCTCTGATATAAACTGAGTTTTCTTTGAGAATTTCAGCAAGATTGGCCAACTTTAAGGGGTGGTTTGGACTGATCTGGCATTTTATGAAATCCTCGCCACCTACACTCCCTGAACCTGTACTTTGGGCTGGATATGCATTTCTTAAAGAAAACACTAGTCAAATTCACTTCTGTGGCGAGTCCTGTGGGACTCAACATGGTTTACAGCCTTAAATCTGCCTTAATTGAGAAAATATCAGCACATCCTGATGCAGCCACCTGAAGCTGTATTTTCGCCTTCCTGGAGTCTATTTGACACAGATGACACCACTGGTACACCAGATGTAATCCTAAAACCTATGCAATCAGATGTAGTATGTGGCAGGTGATAATTGGGCCAAGTTTCATGGTTACAGAGCAATATTTAGTACTGGTTTGGGCTGATTTACATCTATTTTGGACCATTTTAACAGCAATATTTGGGCTTTATATTTTCTGTTCAGACATGTAATGCTCCAAATGTGCCTAAACTATCCCTCTTTATTGTTAAAACAAGCATGAAATTAAATGAGGGCTTCAGATTGGCAATATGGTGATATACTTGACATTTCCCCAGTGGGGGGAGGCCAGGGGCCCCCCCACACCCCGGAAAATGAAATTCCTAATATGGCTCTCGAGTAGACCAGGCCAATACAAATTCATTCTCTGATATAAACTGAGTTTTCTTTGAGAATTTCAGCAAGATTGGCCAACTTTAAGGGGTGGTTTGGACTGATCTGGCATTTTATGAAATCCTCGCCACCTACACTCCCTGAACCTGTACTTTGGGCTGGATATGCATTTCTTAAAGAAAACACTAGTCAAATTCACTTCTGTGGCGAGTCCTGTGGGACTCAACATGGTTTACAGCCTTAAATCTGCCTTAATTGAGAAAATATCAGCACATCCTGATGCAGCCACCTGAAGCTGTATTTTCGCCTTCCTGGAGTCTATTTGACACAGATGACACCACTGGTACACCAGATGTAATCCTAAAACCTATGCAATCAGATGTAGTATGTGGCAGGTGATAATTGGGCCAAGTTTCATGGTTACAGAGCAATATTTAGTACTGGTTTGGGCTGATTTACATCTATTTTGGACCATTTTAACAGCAATATTTGGGCTTTATATTTTCTGTTCAGACATGTAATGCTCCAAATGTGCCTAAACTATCCCTCTTTATTGTTAAAACAAGCATGAAATTAAATGAGGGCTTCAGATTGGCAATATGGTGATATACTTGACATTTCCCCAGTGGGGGGAGGCCAGGGGCCCCCCCACACCCCGGAAAATGAAATTCCTAATATGGCTCTCGAGTAGACCAGGCCAATACAAATTCATTCTCTGATATAAACTGAGTTTTCTTTGAGAATTTCAGCAAGATTGGCCAACTTTAAGGGGTGGTTTGGACTGATCTGGCATTTTATGAAATCCTCGCCACCTACACTCCCTGAACCTGTACTTTGGGCTGGATATGCATTTCTTAAAGAAAACACTAGTCAAATTCACTTCTGTGGCGAGTCCTGTGGGACTCAACATGGTTTACAGCCTTAAATCTGCCTTAATTGAGAAAATATCAGCACATCCTGATGCAGCCACCTGAAGCTGTATTTTCGCCTTCCTGGAGTCTATTTGACACAGATGACACCACTGGTACACCAGATGTAATCCTAAAACCTATGCAATCAGATGTAGTATGTGGCAGGTGATAATTGGGCCAAGTTTCATGGTTACAGAGCAATATTTAGTACTGGTTTGGGCTGATTTACATCTATTTTGGACCATTTTAACAGCAATATTTGGGCTTTATATTTTCTGTTCAGACATGTAATGCTCCAAATGTGCCTAAACTATCCCTCTTTATTGTTAAAACAAGCATGAAATTAAATGAGGGCTTCAGATTGGCAATATGGTGATATACTTGACATTTCCCCAGTGGGGGGAGGCCAGGGGCCCCCCCACACCCCGGAAAATGAAATTCCTAATATGGCTCTCGAGTAGACCAGGCCAATACAAATTCATTCTCTGATATAAACTGAGTTTTCTTTGAGAATTTCAGCAAGATTGGCCAACTTTAAGGGGTGGTTTGGACTGATCTGGCATTTTATGAAATCCTCGCCACCTACACTCCCTGAACCTGTACTTTGGGCTGGATATGCATTTCTTAAAGAAAACACTAGTCAAATTCACTTCTGTGGCGAGTCCTGTGGGACTCAACATGGTTTACAGCCTTAAATCTGCCTTAATTGAGAAAATATCAGCACATCCTGATGCAGCCACCTGAAGCTGTATTTTCGCCTTCCTGGAGTCTATTTGACACAGATGACACCACTGGTACACCAGATGTAATCCTAAAACCTATGCAATCAGATGTAGTATGTGGCAGGTGATAATTGGGCCAAGTTTCATGGTTACAGAGCAATATTTAGTACTGGTTTGGGCTGATTTACATCTATTTTGGACCATTTTAACAGCAATATTTGGGCTTTATATTTTCTGTTCAGACATGTAATGCTCCAAATGTGCCTAAACTATCCCTCTTTATTGTTAAAACAAGCATGAAATTAAATGAGGGCTTCAGATTGGCAATATGGTGATATACTTGACATTTCCCCAGTGGGGGGAGGCCAGGGGCCCCCCCACACCCCGGAAAATGAAATTCCTAATATGGCTCTCGAGTAGACCAGGCCAATACAAATTCATTCTCTGATATAAACTGAGTTTTCTTTGAGAATTTCAGCAAGATTGGCCAACTTTAAGGGGTGGTTTGGACTGATCTGGCATTTTATGAAATCCTCGCCACCTACACTCCCTGAACCTGTACTTTGGGCTGGATATGCATTTCTTAAAGAAAACACTAGTCAAATTCACTTCTGTGGCGAGTCCTGTGGGACTCAACATGGTTTACAGCCTTAAATCTGCCTTAATTGAGAAAATATCAGCACATCCTGATGCAGCCACCTGAAGCTGTATTTTCGCCTTCCTGGAGTCTATTTGACACAGATGACACCACTGGTACACCAGATGTAATCCTAAAACCTATGCAATCAGATGTAGTATGTGGCAGGTGATAATTGGGCCAAGTTTCATGGTTACAGAGCAATATTTAGTACTGGTTTGGGCTGATTTACATCTATTTTGGACCATTTTAACAGCAATATTTGGGCTTTATATTTTCTGTTCAGACATGTAATGCTCCAAATGTGCCTAAACTATCCCTCTTTATTGTTAAAACAAGCATGAAATTAAATGAGGGCTTCAGATTGGCAATATGGTGATATACTTGACATTTCCCCAGTGGGGGGAGGCCAGGGGCCCCCCCACACCCCGGAAAATGAAATTCCTAATATGGCTCTCGAGTAGACCAGGCCAATACAAATTCATTCTCTGATATAAACTGAGTTTTCTTTGAGAATTTCAGCAAGATTGGCCAACTTTAAGGGGTGGTTTGGACTGATCTGGCATTTTATGAAATCCTCGCCACCTACACTCCCTGAACCTGTACTTTGGGCTGGATATGCATTTCTTAAAGAAAACACTAGTCAAATTCACTTCTGTGGCGAGTCCTGTGGGACTCAACATGGTTTACAGCCTTAAATCTGCCTTAATTGAGAAAATATCAGCACATCCTGATGCAGCCACCTGAAGCTGTATTTTCGCCTTCCTGGAGTCTATTTGACACAGATGACACCACTGGTACACCAGATGTAATCCTAAAACCTATGCAATCAGATGTAGTATGTGGCAGGTGATAATTGGGCCAAGTTTCATGGTTACAGAGCAATATTTAGTACTGGTTTGGGCTGATTTACATCTATTTTGGACCATTTTAACAGCAATATTTGGGCTTTATATTTTCTGTTCAGACATGTAATGCTCCAAATGTGCCTAAACTATCCCTCTTTATTGTTAAAACAAGCATGAAATTAAATGAGGGCTTCAGATTGGCAATATGGTGATATACTTGACATTTCCCCAGTGGGGGGAGGCCAGGGGCCCCCCCACACCCCGGAAAATGAAATTCCTAATATGGCTCTCGAGTAGACCAGGCCAATACAAATTCATTCTCTGATATAAACTGAGTTTTCTTTGAGAATTTCAGCAAGATTGGCCAACTTTAAGGGGTGGTTTGGACTGATCTGGCATTTTATGAAATCCTCGCCACCTACACTCCCTGAACCTGTACTTTGGGCTGGATATGCATTTCTTAAAGAAAACACTAGTCAAATTCACTTCTGTGGCGAGTCCTGTGGGACTCAACATGGTTTACAGCCTTAAATCTGCCTTAATTGAGAAAATATCAGCACATCCTGATGCAGCCACCTGAAGCTGTATTTTCGCCTTCCTGGAGTCTATTTGACACAGATGACACCACTGGTACACCAGATGTAATCCTAAAACCTATGCAATCAGATGTAGTATGTGGCAGGTGATAATTGGGCCAAGTTTCATGGTTACAGAGCAATATTTAGTACTGGTTTGGGCTGATTTACATCTATTTTGGACCATTTTAACAGCAATATTTGGGCTTTATATTTTCTGTTCAGACATGTAATGCTCCAAATGTGCCTAAACTATCCCTCTTTATTGTTAAAACAAGCATGAAATTAAATGAGGGCTTCAGATTGGCAATATGGTGATATACTTGACATTTCCCCAGTGGGGGGAGGCCAGGGGCCCCCCCACACCCCGGAAAATGAAATTCCTAATATGGCTCTCGAGTAGACCAGGCCAATACAAATTCATTCTCTGATATAAACTGAGTTTTCTTTGAGAATTTCAGCAAGATTGGCCAACTTTAAGGGGTGGTTTGGACTGATCTGGCATTTTATGAAATCCTCGCCACCTACACTCCCTGAACCTGTACTTTGGGCTGGATATGCATTTCTTAAAGAAAACACTAGTCAAATTCACTTCTGTGGCGAGTCCTGTGGGACTCAACATGGTTTACAGCCTTAAATCTGCCTTAATTGAGAAAATATCAGCACATCCTGATGCAGCCACCTGAAGCTGTATTTTCGCCTTCCTGGAGTCTATTTGACACAGATGACACCACTGGTACACCAGATGTAATCCTAAAACCTATGCAATCAGATGTAGTATGTGGCAGGTGATAATTGGGCCAAGTTTCATGGTTACAGAGCAATATTTAGTACTGGTTTGGGCTGATTTACATCTATTTTGGACCATTTTAACAGCAATATTTGGGCTTTATATTTTCTGTTCAGACATGTAATGCTCCAAATGTGCCTAAACTATCCCTCTTTATTGTTAAAACAAGCATGAAATTAAATGAGGGCTTCAGATTGGCAATATGGTGATATACTTGACATTTCCCCAGTGGGGGGAGGCCAGGGGCCCCCCCACACCCCGGAAAATGAAATTCCTAATATGGCTCTCGAGTAGACCAGGCCAATACAAATTCATTCTCTGATATAAACTGAGTTTTCTTTGAGAATTTCAGCAAGATTGGCCAACTTTAAGGGGTGGTTTGGACTGATCTGGCATTTTATGAAATCCTCGCCACCTACACTCCCTGAACCTGTACTTTGGGCTGGATATGCATTTCTTAAAGAAAACACTAGTCAAATTCACTTCTGTGGCGAGTCCTGTGGGACTCAACATGGTTTACAGCCTTAAATCTGCCTTAATTGAGAAAATATCAGCACATCCTGATGCAGCCACCTGAAGCTGTATTTTCGCCTTCCTGGAGTCTATTTGACACAGATGACACCACTGGTACACCAGATGTAATCCTAAAACCTATGCAATCAGATGTAGTATGTGGCAGGTGATAATTGGGCCAAGTTTCATGGTTACAGAGCAATATTTAGTACTGGTTTGGGCTGATTTACATCTATTTTGGACCATTTTAACAGCAATATTTGGGCTTTATATTTTCTGTTCAGACATGTAATGCTCCAAATGTGCCTAAACTATCCCTCTTTATTGTTAAAACAAGCATGAAATTAAATGAGGGCTTCAGATTGGCAATATGGTGATATACTTGACATTTCCCCAGTGGGGGGAGGCCAGGGGCCCCCCCACACCCCGGAAAATGAAATTCCTAATATGGCTCTCGAGTAGACCAGGCCAATACAAATTCATTCTCTGATATAAACTGAGTTTTCTTTGAGAATTTCAGCAAGATTGGCCAACTTTAAGGGGTGGTTTGGACTGATCTGGCATTTTATGAAATCCTCGCCACCTACACTCCCTGAACCTGTACTTTGGGCTGGATATGCATTTCTTAAAGAAAACACTAGTCAAATTCACTTCTGTGGCGAGTCCTGTGGGACTCAACATGGTTTACAGCCTTAAATCTGCCTTAATTGAGAAAATATCAGCACATCCTGATGCAGCCACCTGAAGCTGTATTTTCGCCTTCCTGGAGTCTATTTGACACAGATGACACCACTGGTACACCAGATGTAATCCTAAAACCTATGCAATCAGATGTAGTATGTGGCAGGTGATAATTGGGCCAAGTTTCATGGTTACAGAGCAATATTTAGTACTGGTTTGGGCTGATTTACATCTATTTTGGACCATTTTAACAGCAATATTTGGGCTTTATATTTTCTGTTCAGACATGTAATGCTCCAAATGTGCCTAAACTATCCCTCTTTATTGTTAAAACAAGCATGAAATTAAATGAGGGCTTCAGATTGGCAATATGGTGATATACTTGACATTTCCCCAGTGGGGGGAGGCCAGGGGCCCCCCCACACCCCGGAAAATGAAATTCCTAATATGGCTCTCGAGTAGACCAGGCCAATACAAATTCATTCTCTGATATAAACTGAGTTTTCTTTGAGAATTTCAGCAAGATTGGCCAACTTTAAGGGGTGGTTTGGACTGATCTGGCATTTTATGAAATCCTCGCCACCTACACTCCCTGAACCTGTACTTTGGGCTGGATATGCATTTCTTAAAGAAAACACTAGTCAAATTCACTTCTGTGGCGAGTCCTGTGGGACTCAACATGGTTTACAGCCTTAAATCTGCCTTAATTGAGAAAATATCAGCACATCCTGATGCAGCCACCTGAAGCTGTATTTTCGCCTTCCTGGAGTCTATTTGACACAGATGACACCACTGGTACACCAGATGTAATCCTAAAACCTATGCAATCAGATGTAGTATGTGGCAGGTGATAATTGGGCCAAGTTTCATGGTTACAGAGCAATATTTAGTACTGGTTTGGGCTGATTTACATCTATTTTGGACCATTTTAACAGCAATATTTGGGCTTTATATTTTCTGTTCAGACATGTAATGCTCCAAATGTGCCTAAACTATCCCTCTTTATTGTTAAAACAAGCATGAAATTAAATGAGGGCTTCAGATTGGCAATATGGTGATATACTTGACATTTCCCCAGTGGGGGGAGGCCAGGGGCCCCCCCACACCCCGGAAAATGAAATTCCTAATATGGCTCTCGAGTAGACCAGGCCAATACAAATTCATTCTCTGATATAAACTGAGTTTTCTTTGAGAATTTCAGCAAGATTGGCCAACTTTAAGGGGTGGTTTGGACTGATCTGGCATTTTATGAAATCCTCGCCACCTACACTCCCTGAACCTGTACTTTGGGCTGGATATGCATTTCTTAAAGAAAACACTAGTCAAATTCACTTCTGTGGCGAGTCCTGTGGGACTCAACATGGTTTACAGCCTTAAATCTGCCTTAATTGAGAAAATATCAGCACATCCTGATGCAGCCACCTGAAGCTGTATTTTCGCCTTCCTGGAGTCTATTTGACACAGATGACACCACTGGTACACCAGATGTAATCCTAAAACCTATGCAATCAGATGTAGTATGTGGCAGGTGATAATTGGGCCAAGTTTCATGGTTACAGAGCAATATTTAGTACTGGTTTGGGCTGATTTACATCTATTTTGGACCATTTTAACAGCAATATTTGGGCTTTATATTTTCTGTTCAGACATGTAATGCTCCAAATGTGCCTAAACTATCCCTCTTTATTGTTAAAACAAGCATGAAATTAAATGAGGGCTTCAGATTGGCAATATGGTGATATACTTGACATTTCCCCAGTGGGGGGAGGCCAGGGGCCCCCCCACACCCCGGAAAATGAAATTCCTAATATGGCTCTCGAGTAGACCAGGCCAATACAAATTCATTCTCTGATATAAACTGAGTTTTCTTTGAGAATTTCAGCAAGATTGGCCAACTTTAAGGGGTGGTTTGGACTGATCTGGCATTTTATGAAATCCTCGCCACCTACACTCCCTGAACCTGTACTTTGGGCTGGATATGCATTTCTTAAAGAAAACACTAGTCAAATTCACTTCTGTGGCGAGTCCTGTGGGACTCAACATGGTTTACAGCCTTAAATCTGCCTTAATTGAGAAAATATCAGCACATCCTGATGCAGCCACCTGAAGCTGTATTTTCGCCTTCCTGGAGTCTATTTGACACAGATGACACCACTGGTACACCAGATGTAATCCTAAAACCTATGCAATCAGATGTAGTATGTGGCAGGTGATAATTGGGCCAAGTTTCATGGTTACAGAGCAATATTTAGTACTGGTTTGGGCTGATTTACATCTATTTTGGACCATTTTAACAGCAATATTTGGGCTTTATATTTTCTGTTCAGACATGTAATGCTCCAAATGTGCCTAAACTATCCCTCTTTATTGTTAAAACAAGCATGAAATTAAATGAGGGCTTCAGATTGGCAATATGGTGATATACTTGACATTTCCCCAGTGGGGGGAGGCCAGGGGCCCCCCCACACCCCGGAAAATGAAATTCCTAATATGGCTCTCGAGTAGACCAGGCCAATACAAATTCATTCTCTGATATAAACTGAGTTTTCTTTGAGAATTTCAGCAAGATTGGCCAACTTTAAGGGGTGGTTTGGACTGATCTGGCATTTTATGAAATCCTCGCCACCTACACTCCCTGAACCTGTACTTTGGGCTGGATATGCATTTCTTAAAGAAAACACTAGTCAAATTCACTTCTGTGGCGAGTCCTGTGGGACTCAACATGGTTTACAGCCTTAAATCTGCCTTAATTGAGAAAATATCAGCACATCCTGATGCAGCCACCTGAAGCTGTATTTTCGCCTTCCTGGAGTCTATTTGACACAGATGACACCACTGGTACACCAGATGTAATCCTAAAACCTATGCAATCAGATGTAGTATGTGGCAGGTGATAATTGGGCCAAGTTTCATGGTTACAGAGCAATAATTAGTACTGGTTTGGGCTGATTTACATCTATTTTGGACCATTTTAACAGCAATATTTGGGCTTTATATTTTCTGTTCAGACATGTAATGCTCCAAATGTGCCTAAACTATCCCTCTTTATTGTTAAAACAAGCATGAAATTAAATGAGGGCTTCAGATTGGCAATATGGTGATATACTTGACATTTCCCCAGTGGGGGAGGCCAGGGGCCCCCCACACCCCGGAAAATGAAATTCCTAATATGGCTCTCGAGTAGACCAGGCCAATACAAATTCATTCTCTGATATAAACTGAGTTTTCTTTGAGAATTTCAGCAAGATTGGCCAACTTTAAGGGGTGGTTTGGACTGATCTGGCATTTTATGAAATCCTCGCCACCTACACTCCCTGAACCTGTACTTTGGGCTGGATATGCATTTCTTAAAGAAAACACTAGTCAAATTCACTTCTGTGGCGAGTCCTGTGGGACTCAACATGGTTTACAGCCTTAAATCTGCCTTAATTGAGAAAATATCAGCACATCCTGATGCAGCCACCTGAAGCTGTATTTTCGCCTTCCTGGAGTCTATTTGACACAGATGACACCACTGGTACACCAGATGTAATCCTAAAACCTATGCAATCAGATGTAGTATGTGGCAGGTGATAATTGGGCCAAGTTTCATGGTTACAGAGCAATATTTAGTACTGGTTTGGGCTGATTTACATCTATTTTGGACCATTTTAACAGCAATATTTGGGCTTTATATTTTCTGTTCAGACATGTAATGCTCCAAATGTGCCTAAACTATCCCTCTTTATTGTTAAAACAAGCATGAAATTAAATGAGGGCTTCAGATTGGCAATATGGTGATATACTTGACATTTCCCCAGTGGGGGGAGGCCAGGGGCCCCCCCACACCCCGGAAAATGAAATTCCTAATATGGCTCTCGAGTAGACCAGGCCAATACAAATTCATTCTCTGATATAAACTGAGTTTTTCTTTGAGAATTTCAGCAAGATTGGCCAACTTTAAGGGGTGGTTTGGACTGATCTGGCATTTTATGAAATCCTCGCCACCTACACTCCCTGAACCTGTACTTTGGGCTGGATATGCATTTCTTAAAGAAAACACTAGTCAAATTCACTTCTGTGGCGAGTCCTGTGGGACTCAACATGGTTACAGCCTTAAATCTGCCTTAATTGAGAAAATATCAGCACATCCTGATGCAGCCACCTGAAGCTGTATTTTCGCCTTCCTGGAGTCTATTTGACACAGATGACACCACTGGTACACCAGATGTAATCCTAAAACCTATGCAATCAGATGTAGTATGTGGCAGGTGATAATTGGGCCAAGTTTCATGGTTACAGAGCAATATTTAGTACTGGTTTGGGCTGATTTACATCTATTTTGGACCATTTTAACAGCAATATTTGGGCTTTATATTTTCTGTTCAGACATGTAATGCTCCAAATGTGCCTAAACTATCCCTCTTTATTGTTAAAACAAGCATGAAATTAAATGAGGGCTTCAGATTGGCAATATGGTGATATACTTGACATTTCCCCAGTGGGGGGAGGCCAGGGGCCCCCCCACACCCCGGAAAATGAAATTCCTAATATGGCTCTCGAGTAGACCAGGCCAATACAAATTCATTCTCTGATATAAACTGAGTTTTCTTTGAGAATTTCAGCAAGATTGGCCAACTTTAAGGGGTGGTTTGGACTGATCTGGCATTTTATGAAATCCTCGCCACCTACACTCCCTGAACCTGTACTTTGGGCTGGATATGCATTTCTTAAAGAAAACACTAGTCAAATTCACTTCTGTGGCGAGTCCTGTGGGACTCAACATGGTTTACAGCCTTAAATCTGCCTTAATTGAGAAAATATCAGCACATCCTGATGCAGCCACCTGAAGCTGTATTTTCGCCTTCCTGGAGTCTATTTGACACAGATGACACCACTGGTACACCAGATGTAATCCTAAAACCTATGCAATCAGATGTAGTATGTGGCAGGTGATAATTGGGCCAAGTTTCATGGTTACAGAGCAATATTTAGTACTGGTTTGGGCTGATTTACATCTATTTTGGACCATTTTAACAGCAATATTTGGGCTTTATATTTTCTGTTCAGACATGTAATGCTCCAAATGTGCC